>WURV02227411.1:0-10135 GCA_011762755.2 Epimenia babai | reverse complement strand
ATAGAAAATCATTATAATACTGCCTAATTGAATTGTTATTCTTAAATTATACTCTATGCTTTTAAGTGGCTGTATTATGGTATTATGATTCAGTGTAGTCGGCATCATGTTGTAACTCTTGACAGGGGGGGGGGGTATATAGCGCTGAATATAAATCCGTATAATTATTAGGCTATTTTATTATGACGTACACTTCGGAGTATTCTCGGCGCTCGGTTACGACGAACGCCACGGAAGAAGCAGTTAGTCACTATACAGGCAAGGAAGGTAGAAGCAGTGATCATCACCATGTTTAAGCAGTAATAGGCGCCTAAAAAAATCCAAAATACTAACGCAATAATATAATGAACTAAATTATTGATAGTCATCTAGTCTAATTCATTTCCGTATTCTTGTTAATAATTAAATTGTAATCCCGGCTTATGAATCCCCGGGGCGGTCTCATAGTTCCTAATATGAGGGTAGGCTGAAAAGTTCATAGGCCGACCATGTTGCCTTTTCCGAATGAGATTGTTTGGTGGTTATTTTCAACATAGTCCCCCTTACGCTCTAAAGACTTTTTTCAACGATGACACCCGTGGTATAAAAGCCCACATCTTGATCACTGAAAATCTGCTTTAAGGAAGGGCCAGTATCCCCTATTGTATCCATCATATCAACATGGATGTCCTTTCGGGCTAAGCCTTTCATAGCCAGCTGCTTGATAGCACCACGGCGCCAAATTCGTTCATTTTGGTCTGAAGCTGAAGTACGTACAAGTTAAGACTACACAAATGATTAATAAACTTGAGTATACTGGAAACAACTGTGTACTTAGTCACCACAATGACTCCCCTTGTTATATTAAAAGTTTCATCTGTCTAGCTTGAGTCGTTCTTGGTAAGTCTATGAACTTCTCAGCCTACCATCGTAGTCAAATAGGCAGTCTATTCATTTTTAACGACGACCGATGAGCGTTGATAAATGATTAGAATCGATTACTGGTAGGCAAAATGGGCCTATGAACACAATCGTACCTGTAAGACAAGTACATGGTATACGTTTGTGGGAGCGAGAAAGGGGTTAAATTTATAAAGCACCCTATCGAAGTGTGCAATGTGAACTTACCGACGATTGGGATAGATGACGTAGCTCGAGGTGTTGAGTCTGCCAGAAGGAGTAGCAGTACGAAGAAAGCGATGAAGATATTCATCCCTGTGTTACGCAACAACACAGTAACCAGACTGTGGCTAACTTTCTCTAAGTATGCCTATACGTCATATTAATGAAATCAAGCTGGATCTCTGCAAATCGACTCCAAGTGCTCGTCCAAAATTCAGAATGCTCAATCCCTGATTAGTGCACCATTGAATGTGATCTAAGATACTCAATCGCGAGCAGAACATTTCCGGTCTGGTCTGGCGAAGGGTCTGTCTGTTGCGACTCTTATTCACACCGTTTAACTACACCCAAGTTATTATATGTAAAATAATTGATACAAAATTTTTGAGTGCGACATTACGATTGTAACGTAGGTCTTATACTGCATTTAAAATATATTAAACTGTTTATAATACTGTTTTGGGCGTATTTCGAACCTGTGGCGTATATGTCTTCACAATTATACAGAGTCATATCGTAAAAATTCAAATACACCGTTCACACAATATAATATAATATGCATCCATTTTATTTAAAATTTTCGAAGATTGGCGGCCCTCGATTCAACGAATAACATATCTGTCCTCTACGTACATGAGTTACTGGTTATTGGAAAATAGCTCCTGTTTACCAAATGCGTGTGTAGTTGAGATGGAGCTTTATAAGAATATGATGAATAAACCTGATGTTATTGGGGGTAACCAATGTGGTTCTATGAATAGTTGGGAAGAAATGACAGACAAAAACCTAGTCCGATTAAAGGTATAGGTTTTTTCTGTGCATTTCTTTCTAATGATGAATAAAGTTCGTAATACGATTATTACGATGAAAAGATAGTGATTCGTGTATTGCCATCTGATCGAAGCATATTTTAAACAAGGTATGTGCTATTTCTCTCGCTATCGTCAAGATACAAACCTAACATGAGCTTCGCGGGCGATTCTGGCGGAACCCAAAAGATGACCATTGTCAAGACGGAGAGAAGGGCGCAAGGCAGCAGGAGTATAATGCTATAGAAGGCGACCTTGCGTTGTATACCCAGGTAGTACAACAGCGCGACATAAGGTGCCTCCGGACAGCAATCGTACGTCGTAATGTTTTTAAATGCTTCGGAGTCTAATACTTCCCACTCGTGGCTTCGGATGTAGTCAGCCATCACAAACCGACTGATGTTATCCTGCAGAATTCAACATTAATTTACAAAAACCCGTAAAACCTCTGCATATATCTCGTAGTACATTGATAAAAAACTTAAAAGACTCTCTTTAGACTTTGTTGTTAATGTCTTTCTTTACAATTATAGTAATTTATCTCATCACAAATGTTTTTTTTCTGTCTGGTTTTGGTTCTTATACGTTGCTCTAATACATCGGTCCCACTATGGATGACGTAATACTTTCTTACATAATCGCACTACGTCTGACCCAAGGTAAACTACCTTAATAGGCGTTCCTAAAATCGACGAAAACTACCATTTCCCTTACAATGTCGCTTCGCTACACTACCTCTCCATTAGTGACACCAGCCCAAACGATCCATTTCAGAATCCTCATCCAGTATTGTTTGACTTCTTTTTCTAAATTTGCCGATCGAATTGTTAGTTTAAGATAGGTGTAACCAGTGATGTATAGAGGTCAACAATACTGACAAAATAAGAAACCTTAAAGTTGATATCAAGTCGGCCGCCGTGATAAGTCCAAGATCCAAATTTCAAAAGGCAGCGCTGCGAGTCGAAAGGGAAGTACGCGATATCGATGGAACACGTGCTTTTGAGCAAGGCTTGTGGCATCCATTGCGTTGTACCATCGTGGTTGACAACCACTCGGGCATCCCGCAATTCCTTCAGACGAATGTCGGCGCTGTTGACATTGAAAGGTCATTACAGTCCTTTTCACACCGTGCAAATTGTTGAATGCAACAGTTCGATCAAGTGATTCGCGTCAACATTTCCTTGCAACGTCCGCTCAACGGTGCTAGCAAAGTCGCGAATGTGGAAGATCGAGTACGTTCAAAACTCCCAGCTTGTTGCAAAAATTATTGAAAATTTCAGCCAATGACTAAGTGAAGATATTCTCACTGCCCTTTCACTAGTTAAACTTACACATTGGAAGGCTCACAATTTTAGGTCGCTATGATATTTTAACGAATTGTTTTGACATGTTGAAATGCTATTGAATAGTGCGAAGGGATCGTTTTAATTAGTTGTCAATATGTTGCATTCAACAAATCGCACTCTGTTGACGATGGACCGTGGGAGGAACCATCGATCTTTGAATATATGTTAAAAACAGATAACTAACCACAAGAATATCGGTCTTGGGAATTCTGAACAGTGATAAAAAATCCGCTTCTTTAATTCACAAACAATGCATTGACAAAATGTAGCTATTAATATTTCGATCTGATGACAGATTTTAGTGCTATAATTGAGGTAATCTCCGTTCTTCGACATAGCCTCAGCTTTCTCTTGCACGATGGCAAGACCGGCAATGTACTTGTAAACGTTCCGTGACATATCGCTTTTCATTGGCTAAAAACTCGTTGGGGGAAAATGGCATAACACAACGTGAATAAACTCTGTTGCAATCTGTAATATTACCGTCGAATATCGAAACTCTTGCTACGCGTCGCCGTCCAAAGGAGATTGCGACCGAATTGCCTCTAATCGCAGCGCCTCGCAACAAAAAGTCATTGTTTATCGACTTAATGCGCCCATGTGTATATGGTTCATCACCATTATATATCACTACTTATTAATAACAAAGTTCCCCCGTCGTGGCATATTGAGAATATTTTTGATTTCTCGTAACTCCTTGAGGGATATTTGTGACTAACGTCACTACATTATAGTCGATATTGTTTTTATTGAATTCGGAACACCGCGTTCTGCAGCTAAGTACGCGCATTAAAGAAAAGCTGTTACCTAACAACCAATACAGATATCTGGATTATAAAATACAAAACGTACAGGGCTTCAATACCAAACAGAAGGCAAGGCATTTTTCACCGACTCACGCTCAACTCCGTGATGTACTTACAAATTGTAGAGGCGAATGTCAGGAATCCATACTTTGTCCGAAGGGACCCGGATGTCTGTAATATTGTCGTAGTCCAGGGGGTTCCACTGGAGCAAAACGTCTCGCCAACTCTGCGGGCGATTATTTCAGCGAGAAAGCAAAAGTCATATTAAATTCAATAATGAATAGTTACAACATTAAAATGTTGGCACGTGGGTCAATGAAAATGTTGATAGAAAAGTCGAATCTATTAAAAAGGTAACATTGAGATGTTTCGACGGTGAGGTGTAGAATTGAGATCTCTAAACACAAGCAACATTATATAGTAAGAATAGTTCACAAGACAAGACGTGAATTTATGTAATTCATTTCTTCCTTAGTGAAAAAACGAAAACAATTTTATGACTACCCGTTAACACATTGAAATGCATAGCTTATTGTTTTGTAATACACTCTTCGTATAAAAAATTACGCAAAGATCATAGTTTAGTAACATCCGTAATATTATATGTGTCAAAATAAAACGTATTGCGACTTACATAATCGAACCAGACACTGACGGTGAGAACCTGTTCTTTCTCGTCCAGACCGACGATCTGGATGAGCTGAAGGCTGAGGGAGATGTTGATTATCTCTGATGTTTTATTTACCGGACGTCCCGTTATTCCATATTTAGCATACCGGTCTAACAGTTGCCGGATCAAAATCTTCTCTTGAGATATGTTCCCTTGTAATTGCTCGACTTGTCGCTTAGCTGAAATGATAATACAGTTTTATTTATTTATAGTTTTGTGTAAAGAGTATTATATAATATGTAAATAGTATACCTACGTAAACAAATTTGCAGACTCGTGATATTATAAATGACCTCTTATATTTAATTTTATCAGACCCTCCCCCGGAAACAAAATTGTGCTAGAAGGGACTACTGCACGCTTCAACACAGAAGTGTGTATTGTGTATTATGTTTTCAAGGTCATTAACAGTAACGAACCACAGTCTTGACCACTATGTTATCCTTATACTGTGAATGTGAAAGACATTTTAAGTGGATATTTAGGAGGGGCAAGTTGAAGTCTGACAATGGACCCTAAACGACATTTCTTCGCCAAATTAATACTTGTTTCACATACCGATGGCATATACTATTATAAATGCCGAATTTTATTACAATGTTGTTCTTATCATAAAATGAGAGATAAAGGTAACGCTAAGATGACTACCTTAAATGAAGGGTATTAACACAAGCTGTTCTATATGATAATTATTGTTAGACAGATGCGTAGAAAATTATCTCACCTGGCGATGTTATACGAAACAAGTAGCAGAGAGCAGTTACCTTAATTAATCCATATACTGTAACTTTCAATTTGCGTACTATGCACAGTAATCTTCACTTTTCGTACTACACGATATATCTAACACGGCAACCCACATCTCAATGTTAGTTTTGCTACGAAATACCAAGAATATTATATCTGTGACCTCATATCAATATATGTTCCTGGTCGTAAAGGCAACCGATCAGCAAACACATTGCTACTTTCCGATCCAAGGATTAAACTAAAAACTATGGGTGGGCAACGTTTTATGAAGGCAACTCCTACACTTTGGAACAAGCTTCCCGCAAACAGTCAAACAATTACCACTCTTGAATCGTTTAAGAAGGCTATCAAAACCCATCTTTTTACCACCGTTGATCCATAGCTCTTTGTTGTGATATACCCCAGATGTTCATATACCTCATGTAAGTTAGGAATGATCACAGTTTTATGCTATAAACTGTATTCTAGTTTTGTTAACTGTTTTTCTTTACCCGTGGTTTTACCGATGTCTTTTTTCTCGACTCACTTATGGTATACCGAGTTCGACTTTGAACTGTATTCCTTGTATTCTTTATACTCCTTGCATTACTATTCAGTCATAGTAACCATTAATTTGTATAGTTTATTTGTTTGCCATGTGTTGGAAGGGCACTAGAAATCAAAAATTTTATTTAATTTCATTTAACGGTTGTGTTAGGCTATGATTTAACTTATATGTATATTCTATTGTGTTATGCAATATAATTAGTTATCACACGAAATGTATATAGGCGCTTTAGCGACATACTAGTTTTTAGGGCGCCTCCAAAACAAATGGATTATAATTATTACTATTATTATTATTATCGCAAATTTTGAATCAAATGTTCTAAACATTCTATATCAAGTGAATACAGGAATTTGTATGTTTCTACAATATACTTCCTGTAGATTGCAACATAAAATGCGATACTTACCTTTCCAAAAGGAATAAAAACACAATTTTTATAGAGCTTGTCACCAAGAGTGAATTACACACTGTGTTCAACATGTGTTTGGATAAAACCTCATTGGATTGTTATCGCATTAATATGTGACTTATTGAAAAGATTAAGGATGCTGTTATTGCTCAATTTTGTTTTATATGTAATTTATCATTTCAAACAGGAATTTTCCCGGATGACCTTAAGATTGCAAAAATTATTCCATTGTTCAAAAGCGGTGATGCTAGTGATTTTACAAATTATAGACCCGTTTCACTGCTACCACAATTTTCATAAATTCATGAAAAACTATTTGAAGGACAATACGGATTTCGTAAAACACACTAAACTAGTTTTGCTTCCATGGAATTAATTGAAGAAATTACCTCCGCCAACAAGAAAGGGAAAATGGCTCTTGGCGTGTTAAATGATCTTAAAAAAGTCTCTGACACTATTGACCACAGTATACTTATCAGAAAACTCGAACATTAAGGTATTAGGAGTGTGGCACTTTTTTGAATAAAAGACTGCCTTCACAATCGTTATCAATTTGTTTCCTTTAATAATGTGAATTCAGGGTTGAAGGGCATTTCCTGAGGAGTACCCCGAGACTCTATACTAGGCCCATCGTTGTTTATCTTGTATAAAAATGATATCTATAAAGTTTCAAACTTATTAAAATGTTTACTTTTTGCCGATGATACATGTTTAACATACTCAGGAGACTCAGTTAGTGAAATGAGTAAAATGAGTGAATTATGCATATTAAGTAGATGGTTTCAGTAAAAAAAACAAATTTTATTTTGTTTGGACAAAGAAAATTTATCTGAAAGTATATCAATTCAAATTGATGGAATTAACAATAAACAAGTTTGCAAAACTAAATAATTAGGTGTCCTTATAGATGACAAATTATCATGGAATCAGCATATTAACTACTTAGAAACAAAAATTGTTCGAAATTTATCTATTATATATATCGATGTAAATATTTATTACCTGTCAATAGTTTGAAGATATTATATTTTACTCTCATTTTCCCTTATTCATTTTATTGCTGTGAAATATGGGGCAACACCGACAGGACTAAAATACTTAAAATATTTAACCTACAAAAACGAGCAGCAAGATTCATTAATCATGCAAATTATTTTGAGTACACAAACCCACTCTTCTCAAAATAAAATGTTTGAAATTATCTGATATTATCGACTACAAAACATGTTCTATTGTGTATAAAGCTTAATGCAATCTGCTCCTTCATAATACACAGTCATATTTTATAAGGAACAATAACGATAACGGCCATAATCTTAGAACTCCATCAGATTTCAAAGCACGATAAGCAAAAACTACAGAAAAAAGTATGTGCATCTCCAGTGCTAGACCTAAATTATAGAACAAACTCGATGATGACATAAAGTATTCAGATAATGTACAACTATTTCAAAATCGACTCTTGAAAGACCTATCTAATAAAAATTATATATGACCTCAGTGTTGCAGCAAATCATCATTCAACCCTGTACGTCACTAATTATCTAATACTGTTGTTTTTACTATATTACTGCACATTGCATCATCGTTTCATTGGATTTTTCTCTATTTTAGAATCCTTGCAAAATATCTGGGCAATTCAAATATTTTTACTATAAATAAATGCATATTTAATAGAATATGTATATATATATTTGCATTTATAAAAATGTGTATTGTACATTGATATTTGTTCATAATGTGTGTATATAGTATATTCATATCTTTATGTTCATGTTTAGTTCCAATAGACAACACAATTTCCGTTTATTGTGCATATACAATTATGTTTCTTTATTCGCTTTATATCTATCTCTATATATACCGCATGTCGATGAAAAGCGTCAGTGGGGGATGCACCCGATAACTCGAATGGCCTTCATGCATCTTCCTCGACATACATCATTACAAAACTCTATATTACATAAATGTATATTACATGACTGTATCTTACATTACTGTGTATAACATTCATCTCAGCATTACTCTGTATATAGTGCCTACGATATATTTAGATATTACGCTTCATTTGCGAATTTATATTGTAATATGTGTTATATGTTGAAATGTCAAATACAAATTTTCTACGTCCAAAACATGTTTGAATACAAATATTATTATGTTAAGAATTAAATTATAATTAATGCGAATGAATATTCAAACCTTTAAGCCATAGCCTACGTGTTAGAACTGTTCGGCGTTTATAATTCTAATGAATCACGCAAGTATAGCCGTATTAATTCTTTTTATTTAATGGTGCTACGTTGATGATGACGATAATAATGATGACGACGATGACGATAACGTTGGTAATGGTGACGAAAAAGATGACTATAATAATGACCATGGTGATAACGACAATAATAATGATGACAACGGTGATGACGATGGTGACGGCCATTATAATAACAAGATGATGACGACGACGATAATGATAGCGATGATATATTTTATACCTCGATGTAAGAACATTAAATGGTATAAGAAATACGGTGAACAAACTCCATTAAAATTGAAATATAGAAGATAAATCGACATACAAGTTATTCGCGCCTGTCTTACCGGTATATTTAGAAGAAGCGATTCCGAGAAGTAGAAGCATGCCCAAGTGAAGTCGGAGCCGTGCAACACCGCACGCCATTTTGTTGTCACGCCGCAATAACACAGCGAGAGAGGCGGTCAGGAGGACTCGTGATGCGCCTTGGAACCCGATAGCGCGAAGTATGGCAAAGCATGTCACGGTGCGTTAACTGGCGGTGGAGAAACGGACTTTTAATTAACTTTTCAGATACGTCATGACATTCCAGGAATCAAAACAAGCCGGGCCTCTTTCAATTATGCCAGTGAAACTATGTTTATGACGTACGAATATGTCATTTTCCGAGAATAATTTCATAAATCCATGAGTTTCTGAGTTTCTTTTTGTGACGAAGATTCGGTGTTCTGACAATTAATAGCCTATACATAAGACGATAAGACGCTGAGAGGCAGATGTAATGGTTCTCATTGCTCAACGCTCAGATCGCAGCCGTACATAAAAGTTAATTGAATTTCATATCTAAAAGACAATCGTTCGCTGATATCCGAAAAGCGCGCGCGTAAAAGCGACTTCGACTTTCGGGGCAGGCTGTAGCTACTCAGGGGTCTGAAATGAAGCAATAAACGAGACGAAATAAAGTTATATAGTCATCACACTAGCGGCTGCGGCTGACGCGATGTTAGTGGTGATTGATTGAATACGACGAGAGTCGAAACCGTTATTGATGTGTTCAAACTCTCTCGCCAGACAGAAAGCACCGACAACACAGACCCATAAACAAGTGGCAATGTAACAAGAATATGTCCTTCGTGATTAATAATTTGTTTTTCGAGTTACTCCCAACAACAAACTTGACGGTTACAAAAACAAAAATACCGTATCGCACGGCTCCTAGGTTTGGATTATTGTCTTAAGCGAAAACCATAAATCATAATTTACATCTCATGTTGTCTCATGCACTAAATAATATTATCATAATATTATTATAGCTAAATAATATAATGAAATAATATGAATATATAATAATATGATCTAATATAATAATATCATAATATAACAATATGGCAACATCGCAACATCGCAACATGGTGACATTGTAACATTGCAATAGGCAAT
>WURV02227400.1:0-10136 GCA_011762755.2 Epimenia babai | reverse complement strand
GGACCCCTGATGATTTGTGGTTTTCTCGGCACATTAATTTGCCTTGAACGCGCCGTTGCATTGGCATCACGTTATTCATGGAGCATGATTGTCCCTGCCATCAACGCCATCGGCGCGTTTACGCTCTTACTCATGCGTGATGCCAGCCTTCCCAAGATGCTTATAACATTGGGGAGCTTGGGCTTATTAATCTTGTTTGGGTTGATGCTACGAATACACCCGTCCCGCGATGCCTTCATCATGACGGCGGGTGTAGTCTGTTGGCTGATTGGCAACGTGTTATGGTTATCCGGCGAGCCTGTATATCAAGTTGTGCATTTATGGGTCGCTTTCTTAATCTTGACCATTGTCGGGGAACGCTTAGAACTCTCGCGGGTGCGCCGATTAACACGCACGACAGAATATCTCTTGCTTATCACGACCAGCATTTATGTATTAGGCGTTTTGCTCACCATCATCGACCTCGACGCAGGCATTCGATTACTAGGTGTTGGCGCGATCTTAATGGCAATCTGGCTATTTCGCTATGATATCGCCCGCCGAACCGTTTTAATGAATGGCTTACCCCGTTACATCGCGGTCTGTCTACTCTTGGGTTATGGGTGGCTTGGATTTGGTGGCGTGATCGCAATCTGGAAAGGTGCAGTTTTCGCCGGACCTGATTACGTTGTAATTTTACACGCTTTCTTGTTGGGTTTCGTTTTCTCGATGATTTTTGCCCACGCGCCGATCATCCTACCCGCTTTAACCAGCCTCAAGCTGAATTACACACCGATATTTTATGTCCACGTCATCATATTACACGTCACATTGCTTTATCGGATGTACGGCAACCTCGCCCTCGATTTCACCGCCAGACAACACGCTGGATTACTGAACGCCATCGCTATTGTGCTGTTCATGTTCGTGACCGCCATAACGGTATTTCGATCTAACCGAGAACCGCTTTCAGCCTAATACTCATGTAGCCATCGTCACAGAGATGATATATAGTATCCCTGTGACGAGATGGCAACATGGATATTATAAATGAGCGAAACTTATAGATACGACGTTTTTATCAGCTACGCCCGTAAAGATGGCTTAGATTTCTCCGCACGAATCGACGAATTTCTCACAAATGCAGGTTTTAAAACATGGCGTGATTTGCGTAAACTCGACCCCGCACAAGATTATAGCTCGAGACTTGAAGTTGCTATCAAAGAAAGTCAATTCGTTGTAACTTGCATCACACCTGACGTTGAACGGGATGATAGTTTTGTCCGGCGTGAAATCCAATATGCCATCAACCGTAAAAAGCTCCTCATCCCAATTTTGCTGGACGAAAAAGCTGAACTCCCTATCCATATTTGTACCTTAACCTTCATTGACTTCGTAAAACAAGCGTGGAAAACTGCTTGTGACCAACTTCACCAACGCATAATCGACATAAAATCGGGTGCATTCACCGATAAAAGCATCACCCCACCAGACGATCCCTTTCGTGACTATTGCAACCTTCTCTACGATCAAATTGTCGCTTATTTGAATCATACCGTCTTTTCATTATTACCAACCCAAAGTCCCGACGCGCTCATCACCTTACAAGCAAAAGATACACCTGATGCAGTACCTGAAATTGAGACAATAGAAGCCTCTGCCCTGCCCTTGCAATTTTTCGGCATGGCAGGCATGAATGATCTTCCTGAAACACCTAACAAACAACCCAAATTTACTGATTTTTCCGGCGCATTCGATTATTATGACGGGCGTGTACTTTTACTTGGTGACCCCGGAGCAGGCAAAACGACCACGCTATTCGCCTTTGCGCGTGATGCAGTCAGCCGTCGTCTCAATGATCCATCCCAACCTCTACCGATTTTACTACCTGTTGTGTCATGGGATGCAATCGAAAAACCGTCACTAATTGAATGGATAACATCTGCCATACCCGCTTTCAAATCCAAACGCGCCGAAATCGAACAGGTCATCGGTAATGGTCGAGCACTCTTCATGCTCGATGGCTTAGATGAACTGGGTGATAAACGCGAAATATACGAAGAAGACCCTGAAACAGGCGAAGAAGAATTACTCGAAAATTATGACCCACGTCCATTGTTTGTGAATATGGTAGTTAATGATGATCTACAAAACAAAACGATTATTTCCTGTCGTGTCAAAGATTATCAGGATATTATCGTAAATAACGGTAAAATTGAATTGTCAGGTGCAATTACACTCCAACCGCTTGATGATGAACAACTCCAAATCTATCTACGTGATTTACCTGAATTATGGGATGCGCTTCAAAACGATGATGATTTGCGCGATGTAGCACGAACACCATTACTATTGAGTTTGTTTACATTTGCTTTTAATGGACTTGATGACGAAACCAAAGCTCTCCGCGATCTCTCTGGAGGCGAACTACGTGACCATATTTTCCGTACGTATATCGAACGCCGCTACAAACATGAAGAATCAAAATATAAAGAGCGAGGTGAAAATCCGCCGTTTCCCCTTGAACAGGTTTATGAAGTCCTCGGTTATGTGGCAATGGTTGATGCTTGTAGTAATCAAGATAATCAGGTTATTCTCGAATATTTTGATTTATCTGCGATTGATCAAAAATTGGTACTGTATCTTGTAAATTTTGTTACAACACTACACATATTGGCTAATAATGGGGTAATCTTAGCCGGATTTCACTCTAAAGTTGAACAACAAAGTTTTAAATTTATTCATCTATTGTTACGTGATTATTTCATATATCAACATTGTGTACCTTTATTAACGAAGGCGGGCACATATTCGCGATACCGTTACAATCCGGCAAAGGCTCTTGGGCAGATTCAGGATCAAAGGAAAGTAGATATACTAATCACATCACTCAATTATTTTGGAATTGGAATGGAAGTAGAAAGACGCAACATTGCAAAAGTCTTAGGGGATATTGGTGACAAACGAGCAATTACTCCTTTGATGATGTGTCTTACTAGTAACTCTATCCATACGCGATCTACTGTGGCACTGGCGTTAGGAAAAATCGGTACTCCCGCGTTATCTCCTTTGCTTAATCGCTTAAATGATAAGTATTCCGATGTACGAAGCGCAGTTGCCGAGGCATTGAGTATAATTGGTACCCCCGCATTAGCCCCTTTACTTAGTCGTCTTGATGATAAGAATTGGAGGGTGCGACATACTGTAGCAGAAGCATTAGGTGGAATTCGTGATTCACTAGCTGTAGAACCTCTGATATTAAGGTTAGGTGATAATGACAAGTATGTACGACAAAAGGTTGAAGAAGCTCTTAGAAAAATCGGTACACCAGAAGCATTACAAGCTGTTGAAGATGCAAAAACAAAGGGCTGGCTTGACTAGCAAACAACCTCTTTAGCAGGTTTGGAATCAATAACTTGCGATTTTAATCGGAAGCGACCATTTTCTAACTCTATGGTTCACTCAAAACCCCGAATCCATGTTATTCTGTAGTTAATTAGTACAAATAATTCTAACATTTAATAAGTTGACCGCACTTTTACACCTCTGACCGCCGGATTTTTAGCACCGCTCGCCATCATTTAAGGGAAGAATCAAGTCAACCGCACTTTTTTTATTTTTTTCGGCGGTTGCGGTCAAACCATTTGGATTTCGTTTGAATCACTCACACGTCGCATGATACGCTACCTCTCCGAAGTAGCTATTCCACTCATCCAACGTCAGATTGCGACCAGCCATCTCACACGCCATCGCCTGCCAATCCGCCAACGCCACATCCCACACGATGACGCGCAGGCCGTTTCCACCAGAGACCAACCTCCCGCTATCAGGGCTGAACGCCACGTCATTGACCCAGTCGCCATACACACGCAAGGGCTGTCCAAGTGGTTGATGCGTCGCTACGTCCCACAGCATCACCGTCCCATCACGGCTACTCGACACGAGGTAGTCTCCGTTCGAGCTGAAGTCCACGCCAAGCACATGATGCTCATGCCCAATCAAGGGTTGTGTCAGCATCGTCTGCGTCGCCACGTCCCACAGCATCACCGTCTCGTCACGGCTACCCGATGCCAACACACGCCCATCAGGGCTGAACGCCAAGTCGGTGATGACGTTGCTATGCCCGCTCATCGCCTCCCCGATCTGCTCCCATGATGCCACATCCCACAGGCGTATCAGGTCGTCACGGTCAGCACTCGCCAACATCGTCCCATCAGGGCTGAATGCGACCCGCGTCACGCCCTCGCCGAGTTGGATGCTATGCACAGCCCTATAGCTCGCCGTGTCCCATAGCACCATGTGCCCATCTTCCCCTGCTGTGACCATCAACGCGCCATCAGGGCTGAACCCCACACTGCGGATCACATCGTCATGACCGAAGAGCGCGTCCCCAACTTGCTCACCTGTTGCCGTGTCCCACAGGATGACTTGCTGATCCGCACCAATCGATGCGATCACGTCGCCATCAGGGTGGAATGCAAGGTCTAACACCGGTCCAACATGCCCATCCAAGCGATGCACGAACGCGCCTGTATCAACGTTCCACAGGTTAACCGAGCTATCCAGCGATTGCCCGAACGGGTCGCCATTCGCTGATGCTATCAACGCACCATCCGCGCTATATGCCAGCCGTAGGATCGGTTCACCAGCTTGCAATGTGCTTGTGATGAGGGGCAATTCGCGGTTCAAGTCCCAAACGGCGATGCTGTTGCGCTCTCCCACAGACACGACCTGCTGACCGTCCTCGCTATAGGCGATGTCCCAGATTGGGCGATCATCCAGCATGAGTGGTGCGCGTAACTCTTGCAACGAGCGCGTATCCCAGAATCGTATCGTACCGTCTGCACTCCCTGATGTGAGCATGAAGCCATCCGGTGAGAACGCAAGCGAACGTATCCAGTCGGTGTGCGTGTCGGGTAGGCGTGTGATCTCTTGACCCATGACCGTATCCCAAAGCACGATGCTGTTATCCGCCCCACCTGATGCCAGCAAGCGGTTATCGGGATTGAACGCCAACGACATCACCCAATTGCTATGTCCTTCCAACAGTTCGCCAATGGCTTCGCTTGTTCGCATGTCCCACAATCGCACGCTGTTATCCGCCCCTCCTGATGCTAATGTCGCGCCATCTGATGTGAACACGAGACTATAGACTGCGTTGCTATGTCCTTCCAAGTTTGTCACGATTTCGCTCGATTCAGCATCCCATATGTTGATCGTTCCGTCTTCACGCCCAACAGCGATTACATCTGAGCTAGGGTGAAACGCCAATGACCAGATCGTTACGCCTTCGTTCAATGTGACGACTTGCTCCCCTGTCACGACATCCCAAACGATCACCCTGCCATTAGCACCGCTGGAGGCAAGTTGCGTGCTAGTCGCATCAAAGCTGAGTGCATTGACCCAGCCCGTATGACCGTCAAGTGTGTGAATAGGCTCGAACGTCACCGCATCCCAAATGATGACTGTGTTGTCTCGCCCCGCAGATGCAAGCCATCGTCCATCGTCACTATAGGTCACTGCGCGGATATGGTCGCTATGTCTATGTAGTAAGGTCTGTAAGTGGGGTGTGCTTTGCAATGCTGATAATAGGCTGTTCCGTGCTTCAAACGTGTCGGATGCGTTGAGTGCTTCTAAGCTGAGTGCTAACGACAAGTCAAGATCATCAACACCCGTTAACGACAGAATCGCCAACTCACGCGAACGGGAAATCTGGCTTTGCTGATCGGCGCGATCACGTTCTTGTTCTGCTTGATTTTGACGATCAATCGCAAAGAGTGCAAAACCCACCGCGATAATCGAAATGATGACCAAACTCGCAATGAACATGCGTACTCGGTTAGTCGCGCCTTGTCTGGCGTTGATACTAGCTCTTAAGAAGGCGTTTTGTGCATCATTGAGCGAAAACTCAGATGTGTTTTGGAGTGTCTCGAATTGCTCTAAGCGTGACCCACTGGCAAGGAAACTGCTATCACGCTCGGCGTTTTGCCATTCATCAGTAGCGACAGCGAGGCGTTTCTGTAACCGTAAATCATCACGATTGTCATCAATCCACTCGCGCAAACGCTCCCATCGAGCGATGAGTGCCTCGTGTGCCAATTGTACAGTTGGTGTACGGGTTTTGGGGTCACGGTCAAGTGTGAGTAGACGATGCGCGCTGAATGCGTTAATTACCGCGTTTACTCTAGGGGAATCAGCGTTAATCACCAACAATTCAGACAATAATGTGCGATGACGGGTAACATCCCCGTCTTCCCCAATCGAGACCAAGCGCAAGAAGATGTGTCGCGCTAAGTTTTGTTGCTCAGAGTCTAATGCTGTATATGCCATCTCTGCGCGTTTTGCCAAAGCACCAGACACTCCGCCAATCTCATTAAAGGCTTTTAAGGTCAGCGTTTTATCATCACGACGGTCAAATAATTCGGTCATCGCATATTGCAACAAGGGCAATGCCCCCGGTTGATTGCTGACTTCGGCAGTAATCGTACCCGCTAATCCTGTTTCGACTTCTAGCCCTACTCGTTCTGCTGGATTTAATATAGCGATTTCGAGTTCATTAGGCGCAAGCGGTAAAATCACTTCGGTGTTTTCGCGGATAAGTGCGCCAAAATCAGCATATTGTAAGGGACGATCATAGAAATCAGCTCGTAGAGTCAGAATCACCCATAATCGTCCTTCGATGATGGTGGTAGCGTGATGTAACAAATTAAGGAACTGTAAGCGTTCTGTTTCATCATCAAGCAGAGTGAAAACTTCTTCAAATTGGTCGATGAACAGGACAAATTGACCGGATTCAGTGGGCAGAATTTCTTCCACGATGTTATGTAAACTGTCGTGAGATGACTTTAATCGCTCCGTTGTGATGTTTTCAGCGTTTAGGGCAATGCGTAAGAGTGTTTCACGTAATGCCCCGATGGGATCATCGGCTGGTTCCATCTTAAATAAGAACCAGAATTGCGAATTGGGTAAGGCGTTATTGCGTAATGCTGGTAACAACCCTGCTTTGACGACGCTCGATTTACCGCTACCACTTGGTCCGACAACTGCCAAAAAGCGAGGGGCATCATTGATTTGTGACTTGCTTAAACGGTCTACTAGGCGTTGAACAAATGCTTCACGACCAAAAAAATCACGCGCATCATTTTCTTCAAAAGCGCGTAAGCCTTTGTAGGGATTTTGAAGCTTAACTGTACCTTCAAAAGTGACTGTCCCTGTTGTTTCTACTGCCATACTAAATACGTTGGTGGCTGAACCGGATGTATCCGCGACGGATTGTGCTGTTTGAAGGTTTTGGTTATTTGACACGACGCGCCTAAAATCTTCCGCGAGATGTAGCGCATCTTGGTAACGTGCTTTGGGGCTTTTGGTCGTTGCTCGCCAGATAACCTTGTTTAAACCATCCGGTAGCTCTGGGCGAATGGTGTTTAGATGTGGAACAGGTGCGTTGACATGCTGTTGAAGAATTTTAGTTACCGAGTCTCCATAAAACGGAATATGTCCTGTTAACACCTGATAAAGCACGATGCCAAGACTATAAATATCAGCGCGTGCTGTGAGGTCTTCTTTTAAGATTTGTTCAGGTGCCATGTATTCGATTGATCCGATAATTGACCCATCTTCTTGATTGGGATTGGTTACACCTGTGGCGATACCGAAATCAGTTAAATAGGCATTACCATCATCATCAAGCAAGATGTTATCCGGTTTAATGTCTCGATGTACGACATTTTGACGATGGGCGACGCTCAACGCACCGCAGATTTGCTCAACCATTGTCGCAATTTGTGGCAATGACCATGTTTGTGCCTTAAGCACCTGTCCAAGACTGCCCCCACGTAACCAGCGCATCACTAAATATGCACCATCCGGTTCGCGCCAATAATCATATAAAGGCACAATAAATGGATGCTCTAATGATGCGACGAGTTGGGCTTCAGCCTCAAAACTGCGAATGAAATCAGGATGGTTAGCATATCCCGGAAGGATGATCTTGACAGCAACATCACGATTGACAATATCTTGATGAGCGCGATAAACGGCACCAAATCCGCCAAGACCAATGCGTTCATGTAGCTCGTAACTTTTGATGACTTTGCCAGTTAAGGTATCTTGATTGGTCATGTTTGGGACTCAAAGATGAGTGATCTAAATAAGAATAATTTAAATAGATGGGTGTTACTATTCAGCTTGCCATGACATTATTCGGCGGAGGCACAGAAGCACCTCCCTACATTGCTAATTGTTGCTTCGTAGGGATGGCATTCTTGCCATCCGCTATAAGTTCGTTTTGGTAATTTTTCATGGATGGGTCAATAAACAAAAAGTCAAGGTAATGTGGCTCATAACCCTCATCCAAAAGAGTCACTTTAGATGATATAAGGTCGCTTTGATGACCCTAGCTTCTTGATAAATCCAGCGAACTACTACAGATTACCCGAATGTAAGGTAACATCCGTTCCATTAAAATGTCACGATGTTCATGATTAATATCTGGTAACGCCTTATCTAAGACGTAAACGAGTAAATCATAGAGATCATTATCGAGCAGATCATTGCGATTTTTCGTTTGCTTCCATGGTGTTACTATATCGGTGATTTGTTGAATCATTTCAGGATAACTAATCAGTTTGATCTCAACACCATCACGATCTTTATTGATATTAATCGTACGTATATCCATTCGGGAGTTATTTCGTTCAAGTACATTATCGACCATCACCTGAATTTCTTGCAACGCTTTCAAGAATGGCAATATTCGTGTATAGAGATAATTGACGGGTACGCCGTTAGCATTGGCTAAGTCCGTGATATCGCTACGTTCCAACAATAACAACTCATGTTGGGTGATATGGGCTAAACGGCGTGGTTTAGATTTGGGTTTTGTTGATTTATTAAAGTAAATATATAGAATACACTGCCCCATCCGCAACAAGTCACCACTTGCCAATTGTCGATATGTATTGGGTTGGATTCGCTGTTCGTTGATGAATGTGCCGTTAGAACTGCCGAGGTCTTCTATACTATAGCCTTCATCTGTTAGATGAACGATAGCGTGTTTACGTGATACGCCCAATATATGCCCATCAAAGTCGGTAAAATCGACATCTGGTTTTTCATCTGTATCGCCTTTGCCGCGTCGTCCTAATACAATATCGGCATTGGTTTTGACGATCATGGGTTGTTTGCGTCCGATGATATATAGAATTAACGCATCGGGGTGTAAATCAATAAGATGTGATAATTGGGACGCATCAGGTACTTTATAGGATTTGTTGGGTACGATGACGGTTGTATTGGATTCGCCAGAAAAAGCATATCCACAATGTGCGCAGAATACAGCATCAGGATTATTGACCTTTTGGCAGGATGGACAAATGAGATTCATAATATGTGGACTATTCTCATGGTGGACAATATCATCTTTTCTTATAAGTATATGGTGAATCCGATTGATGTATTTCATCGGGTTCACCATATAGTAGTTTAATATTGATTATGGGCATGGACCTAATGTATCGCCGTGCCCACTATGCCCATTTTCCCACGCTTCTATGGGAACGATTAATGTGTTGGGGTTATTGCCACTTGGGTTATGGCAAATAGTTACAGTTGTTGGTTCATCAACTGATGTATCACTGGGACAGGTATCGCCACCACAGTCATTACCGCCATTGTTATCGGCTGTACTTGTTGATGTATTGTCAACATTAACGATAATCGAAATCGAGATTAATTCAGCGATCTCTTCTTCGGTCAAAGGACCTTCGATTGTGATTTGAATCTCTAGTCCAGCAATAGGCAGTTGAATGACAAGGTCCATATCGTATGGAGCAGGGTCAGATGGTGTGCCAATAGGTAAACCATTTTCATCGAGTTCTACTGTGACAGTTGTACCTGCAAATGCGATTGACGTACTGCTGTTAACGGTTACGCGGGCTTGTCCTTCAATGGTGGTAATCGACAATGGACCACCAACAGGTGCTTGGAAAAACACCGTTGAGCCGATGTCTACTGTGGCTTCATTAATCAAAAATGTGATCTCACCCATGCCTTCAGGCGTTTGGATTAATAGCCCACTTGGTGGCGCACTATCACAAGCAACCTCACCTGTAGTTGCTGCATCGGTACGTAGATAGAATGCTTGCATGGGTTCGTAA
>WURV02227389.1:0-10136 GCA_011762755.2 Epimenia babai | reverse complement strand
TGTGGAGTACCTCGCATTTACCTTCATTGAACTGCATGGACCACTTTGACTCCCAGGCTTGGAGCTTATCCAGGTCATTGTCTCGCTAGAAAGCATAGTGACCAGAAGCTTATACAACAATCGCAAATGTAGCAGCCGGGCAGTGATGTTTACATATTACGGCTACATCATAGAGTGCACCTACGCTTAAGCCATACACGCCTACACTTCGGCGCGCTATAAACGGGTTGAGTCGTCTAACTGGGCGGGTTGAGTGTCTGAGACGCCGGAGATGGGGCGAGTAGTCCGGGTCCAGTTGTCCGAGGTGGGAGACGAGTGGGGCGACTTGTCCGACATTCATATAGCCTTACTAAACCGGAAATGTATGATCGCACAAATTGCAATGATTTTGTAATCTACATTGGTCTTTATCTATTACTATTAGGGCTTCTCTGTTCATTACCAAAATTACTTTTTCAGTTAAGCCATACTGACACCAAGACTTGTGTAGTTAATGAGTGCTTACGTGTTTTAATAAGTCTTATAATAGTAATTGTGAAATTTAATAGCCATTTTATTTAATCATGCATGACGGCAATTATAGGGAATGGACGTTGAAAAAGAAGTGCCGGAAACACATTGACCATACGACAAACATCTCAAAGCCAAATGAATTTGTTGTGCTGGCAGAAGAGCAGAACATTACAACTGTGTCTTCAGCATGTTCTGTCCCTATACTGCCTCGTTTAGAGATAAGGTTCCTCTTCGCCACATGCCTCATTTATACTGGAGTGTGTTTTTATGCTGTCTATGAAACGTCAAAAGGTAATATATAATAGATTATACTTCTCGCTAGCAAATTTAAGGTCTTATGAAGTTGGTGAAATGGTAGAAAGAATGAACGATTGTGCTCCAGGGTCGCAGATTTTCTGGGCGTCCTCTTGGTATTGAGCTCATTTGTTCCACTATTAAATATGTACCACACCATTCCCACAGAGATTGAATTGTCGATTATTCACAAAATGAGCAGCAAGCCTCATTATGTACAATAATGTCACATTAGGTTTAATGCAGGACATCAAAGAATTGTTATTAGTGTTGATACAAAACTATAGTTAATAGTTACGGTACTAAGATTAACACTTGTGTACAGAGGCATCGATGATATCTATGAAGACATTTAATTTCACTCTACCTAATATGAAATCATTATATTACTAAACACAGAAATATGTATATCTGATAAAGAATTCACCAAAGTGTTACTATTTCATAGATATACTAAAATGTTTTATAGTTTTATTGATACTTGAACAATTTGGTAGAGTTATCTGGAGTTTGTTGGTCATATAAAAACCTATACTATCACAGGTATAGGTTTTTTCTGTGAATTTATCTACAGCTATTCAAAAAACCACCTTAGCTAACCCCATTAACATTAACCAATTTTGTATTTTTTTCTATCACTATGTTTGTATATAATAAAAACGTTAATTTTGTGTTATTTCATCATTTGTCCTTATAATTTAGGTTTACCTACACAATTATACTTTTTTCTGGCAGATATATGTAGGTAGATTATGTTAGTATAACATATATGTAGATATATATATAATAATATGAATGAAATGCAGGTAGTTCTTGGCTTACGACGGTCGCGACCTACGACGTTTCGTGGTTACGACGCATCCCATAAGAAATATGAAATAACATTAAAATATAAATATAAAATAAAATCAAAATATAAAATAACATTAAAACATTAAAGCACGTTTCCGTCTTACACCGTTTAGCGTCGTAAGAAACGTAACTAATTGCGTACTAGTTCGTAGCGTGCAGCGGGTGAATACGTTGTGCGATGGTGCTAAGTGAGGAAGACGGCGTCACTTAGTTTCAGTCTCAGTGAACATTACGCAATTTTGGTTGTGTTTGGCCATTCTTTCTCTCACATGTTTTATCGTTTTTGTGAACTTTTTGCCCTTGATTATGGCTCCAAAACGTAATACTGTACAATACTTTACAGTACAGGACGTTTAGAGTACTTTATTTATGGTGTTCCGACTAACACTAAATTCGATTTACACTGCCGTGTAAGAACGGATCGACAACGTTAAGTCAAGGACCCCTGTATATTTTCTCTTATATAAAATAAATGTGTGCCTGATATATTTATCATGTACCTTGATGATTCATATTACATTGGTAAAATGTGAATTTAATAAGTAATAAAGAAAAGTTAACTAACAATTCGCCTACAAACAACTACTGACACTAGTAGAAAAGGAAAATGTTATTAAGTTTCAAGTTCTTTATACCATAATGGGAAATTGCATATATCATATTAGAAATAGAGATGAAAATTTAGGTAATACATCTCTAGAAGATATTACATCCAATAAAATTAGTAATTAGCTTATTGACGATAGATGTGAAAATGATGGAATGTTGAAAGAACAATATGTTGAAAAAACAGAATTTTATGAATTTTCGTTTAAAGCAAAATGAAATATTTGTTCGTCTCTTTTCAGGATTTGAAAACACACATGTGGATCTTTATCAAATGGATGAATCGATAAATATTGAATTTTACACAAATTCGAAAAATTATTGATACCGTAGAATTGGGAATATCACGATAGATGTCCAAAAGGAAAAGAGGCGAACAAAGTATTATCAAATCTTTTTTAGAATATTAAGCCTTGTATATTTCAATAAAAAAATGCTAAAACTTGTTTTTGAATATGAATTATGATTATGAAAGATAGGAATTAAAATTATATAAGATACAATCAGTATCACTAATTGTTAATGAATGCCATATACGTAACCAGATCTTTCACTATTTAACATTGACCTCTAGTGAACAAAAGAACCATGCCGTAATAGGATTTATTTGGCATATACTCCTTTGTGATTATGAAAAATAACAGAATACGCTTATTCCGAGGTGGGTGGAATTTATATCCCTCACTTCAAAGCCGCTTTCACACCTTGGCAAATGAAAGTTGGGTGGACTCACAGGGGGCAGGCAACCCTATAACAGGCGCTTCTGAGCGGGGTGTACCATTAAGATCTGTGCCCGTTTAATCGCGATTATTTCTACTTTAAAGATGCCGACGATTGGCGGTGAGGAGGTGATCTTACCCATGAACGACGAAGCTATTTCATTGGCCAAGAAAATAGGGGCGTGGGGATAGATTTTATATTACGTGGGGATAGATTTTATATTACGGTGGGAGCGTCGGCGAGAATTCTTGTGTTGGCGAAGTGAAGGCTCCAAACTTAGATAATGGAGATAGAGTGTTTACTTGGGTCCAATAAACATATTCTAATAAAATGTATATACAATCGCTTCTTCTCCATGCTCATATCCGAGATCTCAGAACATTGCCTCCACTTTTCTCCGTATGTTTTATTTGTAAGCGACTTCGAGATAGGACTAATTCGTTCAATCAAAGATATGTTTCCTGACCATGCACACAGAGGGTGCAACTTTAACTTTTCACAAGCGATCTGTTGTAAAGTTTCAGAAATGAGATATGCGACAGCGTACAAGAAGGAGAATAAGTTGAAAAGTACGAGTGAAAATGTTGATAGGGTTAGGAATGGTACAAGAGGACGAAAAGGTCACTATCTTTCCATGTGTTTATCAATGGTAATGCCTGATGGTCCCCAAGATCGCAAATTGCTAGTACCTATTATTTGTATTATCCAAATAAATTGTTATATTATAACATGACATCACATCATCTCTTCCGTTTCATTATCAACCTACCCCTATATAAACACTCCACCCTAAGTAGAGTCAATGCACGGCATATTGCTGTCGCGTGACAGGCAAACATGCACACATCCATCAAACATAGGCAGCCAATGAGATCGCAGCATGTTACGGGTATAAAAAGGGATAAAACAGGTGCGGATTAATGCGGCAGTAGCCCGCTGAGCCACTAAGATGAAATGAAATTTTATTGATTTATAGTGCCCTTTTAACACATGGCCATCGAAGAAACTTTACAAATTTTTGGTTACTATGATTAACTAGAACCACAAGGAATACGGTTAAAAATCGAACTTGGTATACCATGAATAAATTGAAAAACGCAGTGGCATTGCCAGGATTCGAGCCGTCCACCTTCTGGTTCCGAGGCCAGCGCTCTGAGCTATCCTGTTTCCGATAGCTAGTAGATAAGAGTCATCTCCATCATATCTATCATCAGACGTTATATAGGGTGAAATAAAAAGTTTTGCGAGATTTGGTTCAGTTTAGGTGCTGTTGAAGCTGACCTTATTGATAGTATTGCAAGTTGTAAAGGTATCCAGATCGGAAATGACTGTAGGGAAATGTTACATGGTGAGGTAAGCTGTGAACGGGAATGAGGTGGATAAGTTCAGATAAGGCTAAGTACAACATTCATAGACTGCAGTTATCAGCAATAAAGATGTGGTTTACAATGAAATGTTTTTGGCAGCTATCCAGCTAACCTTCGACACTCACAAATCACACAGTCACCGATAATATCAAGCACCTACCCATTTTGGAGATGGATTCACTTAAGAAATAGGGGATAAATGACTTGGTGAGGATCATTGCAGTAAAGTTTACTGGTGAATGATTTTGAACCCTTGACCTTTCGGTAGCAGTTAGTCGAGTGGTAGGAACACCGGACTCGTGACCGAAAAGTCGCGGATTTGAAACTTCCTACTAGTTGACTTTTCTGCGGTGATCATTTATCCCCGATTGCTGGAGTAAACCCATCTCTAAAATGGGTAGATACCCTATATTATCCTTGGCTGGGTAATATGTGAGTGTCGAAGGTATTGTATATGCGCTGAATAGCTGCAAATAAAAACATTTCATTGTAAACCGCACCTGAGAGCCTTTCTTGGCTGATACTTGAAGTATATCAATGTTGTACTTTACCTTTACCTTTACGAACCCAGTGCTCCGACTGCTCGACTAACTCCTTCCCCAAACTTCCTTAGCCTTCTGACTACATCGTTGGACTTGAATGCAGAAAAAGCCGGGATTGGATCATGGATCCCCACCATCTACCTTTGAATTATCACGTAACTGTGGACATATCTTAAAGCAATTGCATGCAGTGCATATTTATACAGTTACATCAAGTGATTGCATTCTGTGCGAAGAGTGATATTTCCGGCTAATCATTGGGCCAACAGATGGTACCCCAAAGAGGTCATTGGCGAGGATGGGGAAGAAGCATCTCGGTAGCTATGATATTGAGGTGCCAGACTCCCATCAAATTAAATAGTGATATTGTATCTTAGAAGAGTATCCCGATAACCTCTTGGTTCATACTGTGTTGGTGGATTATGATGAGGCTTTATAACAACCATGTGTTTCATTGTCACATTCATCCCTGTCACTATATTTCTCTCCTTCACATAGTTGTATAGTTGCTTGTAAATGAATAACTTTATGGAGTGATGATTTTTTTTCAGAAATTGAACATGATCCTAAGCATCAGCTCTCTGAAGGATGGTCATTTCTAAACAGAAAAAAGGTTAACTGAATGTCAATATGTATTTTTTCAGCAGTATATGGGGAGAATATATGGCAGGTGTAATATCAGTTAAGTTAGGGAATGTTGCCATCTAAATGACGTTAATGCCGCTTGTGAGTCAATGTTATGGCTAAAGGATGTAAAGTAATGACACAATCGGTTTCTTTTCACCTGCCATCATCTCTTATGAAATTGCATTTTTAGCTCACTGGAGCTTATTCTCGGTGAACCTTTCTGATCGGGCTTTGTTCGTCATCCATCCGTCCGGTGTTAATATTTTCTGAAAAAATCTTGTCAAGGACCATTTATTGTAGAGCTCTGCAATTTGGAGAGCAACCATTCTCCTATGGTTGGTCTCTTAGATTTCTCAAGCATATACCATCATCGGACCCAGGGGAAGTAATTTCTGGCGTTCTCTGTATCTTTACTTGGAAAATCTTGTTCTCAAGAACCGCTGTTGCATAGCTGTGCGAATTTGGCAGATATTATCGTAGGGTTGGTGTCTTAGATTTTTTAAGCATTTTTTTAATCATTGGACCAAGGAAAGGTAATTTCTGGGGATGTTTGTATTTTAACTTGAAAAATCTCACGAACTGCATGTCGCGGACTTCTCCAATTTGGTAGATATTATGCCTGGTTTAGTCTGTTTTAGATTTGTTAAGAATATCATCACCATGCAAAGGGGGAGGTAATTTATGTCCATATTTGTAATTTTACTTAAATTTTCTCAAACTTATATTTTCTAAATGCTAAATTTGTGTACCTTTTGAACGCCGCCTTATCCCCGTGTTGCACAGCGTACTTTGCAATCTCGATCTTTCTGTCTTCACTATCGCCTTTCGTATAACACTTTCGACGTTTGCGGCCGTTAGGGAAAGACGACTGGCCGGTAACGACATCGTACGCATCGGTTTCGCCTTCGCTATCCCCTGACACGGTTTTATCCACTGCGCAGTTAGCCGCCTTTATGATTTCTATGTCTAAATTGCTATCAAACTATGGATAAAGAGACTGCCGTTCAGCCGGAATCGGAGACACTGGTTTGAAATAATTTAAGATTGTATTCATGGCTGCGACTTAACCAGGTCAACGTGCAGACGAATGTGCAGATGACACAAAAGGCGGCATTTACTAAACAGGAAGTAACTATTACAGTAACGAAAACAAAGATCGTAGACAGTGGAAAATGAACTTTTTATTTATTTTTATTTTTTTAGTACAGGCAAAAATAAAGATCGGCGAATTTACCTAAATTTCTATGTAGGCGAAATATATCATCGGCGAAAATAATATGCCGTACAGTATACACAGTGAAACTTTTTTGACCTCACATTCGAACATAATTGTGATATTACACAAATACAGTTATACTATGTTACCGTCATGTCCAAATGTAATCATCACATTAAACAAAAACAGATATACTCCGTTAGCATCACGTGATTATCACATTAAACAATAAACAAGAGGCCAGAGGTCTCAAGACACTACAATGAAAAAAAAGGGAAAAAGACAAGAGCCCAAAGAGGCCATCTCGATATTAGAACGAGAAGACAAGGAGACTGCCTAACATCAAAAACAAGAGGACAAAGAGACCTGAAAATACCCATTAAGATTTGTGGATAAACCTAGGCAGAAATCATCTCTAATTGCCTAAATAGAGATGCCTTAAACAAATCTGAATGAGACCTATATGCACAATATCTGCCAAATGGCAGACCTCTGCACACTGAGCGGACATGGAGAAAAAGATTATCAAATTAAAAAAATCAATAGAAATTACCCCCTTTGCTTCCACGATAAAATACTGAACAAATCTGAAAGATACCATCTCAAGGACAATCAAATCTGCCGAATGGCAGACCTCTGCACTTAAGGGTTCTCGAGAAAAAGATTTTTCAAGTAAAAATGCAAGAATGATACAAGTTACCTCCCCTTACCGCCGTTGACAATATGATGACCAAACCTAGCGGAGACCAACCTACGATCAATATTTTCCAAATAGCAGACGTCTGCAATGAGCGGTTCTAGAGAAGACAATTTTTTTATACGAAATGCAAACATTGACAGAAGTTACCTCCCTTTGCTGGAATGATGAAATCGTTGACTAAGCTAGAAAGACCACACTAAGGACAATATTTGCTAGGTAGCCGACCTCTGCGATAAGCAGTTTTTGAAAAGAAAATTTTTGAAACAAAATACGAACATCGGTAGAAGTTACCTCCCCAAGCTGCGATGATGCTACCATGAACAAATATAGAATAGACCAACCCAAGGACAATATCTGCCAAATAGCAGACCTCTGCGAAAAGCAGTTCTTGAGAAGATCTTCAAACATCGACAGAAGTTACCTCCTTTTGCTGTAGTGATGAAATCGTGGACTAATCTAGAAGAGACCACCCTAAGGAAAATATTTGCCAAGTAGCAGACCTCTGCGATAAGCAGTTCTTAAAAACAAAATATGAACATCAGCAGAAGTTACATCCCCTTGCTGCGATGATAATACCATGATCGAATCTAATAGAGACAAACCCACGGACGATATCTGCAAAATGGCAGACCGCTGCGATAAAAAGTGTTTGAAAAGATTTTAAAAGAAAAAATACGGACATCAACAGAAGTTACCTCCCATAGCTGCGATGACGAGACTATGAACGCATCTAGAAGAGACCAACCCAAGGATAATATGTGCCATATGGCAGACCTCTGCAATAAGCAGTTCCCAACAAGATTTTTTAAGAAAATATTAACACTGGATGGACAAATGGATGGACAGACGGACGGATGGACAGACAGACGGACGATCTCCGATCAGAAAAGCTCACTGAGCATAGGCTCAGGTAAGCTAAAAAATGCTATTTAATTCTAAAACATCTTAGCAATACAAACAATGGGTGCATTATATACATGTAATGATATAGTATAAAAGCTGAAAAGAATAAGGTTATTGATATAATCAAAAAGTAATCTCTTAACATCTTACTAAGTTTGGTTCAGCTTTTATGTAATCAAGTTGGTATTATGAGCATTGTGTGAAAATCAAATAGTGGGTATTAATGCCATAGAGTCAGGTATAACCACTACTCATGGAAAATCTCCTGAGGACAGTCTAGCTTTATTACACTTAAGTAAATTACAGTACAAAGATTGGAGGTCAGCTTAATTTCCTGGGGGAGTAATAATGGATCAGTAGGCTGGAAGCATTGTCTGAGTAAAGCATCATAATCTCAGCAGAAAAGCAGCCAATGTCTAGCAATCAGATTGGCTAATGGCGTAAACAATAAAATGACGAAAAATATATGTTGAAAGAAAAAATTGTATACAGTATTTACTCTATATTGCCATTTGTTGGCAGTATGTAAGAAATACAAGAAGGCCATTTTGATATTAGAACAATCAGATAACAAGGAGACTCCCTGACATCAAAAATAAAAAGCCAGAGACCTGAAAATACCCATTGATACTGAATAAAATACCGGAACAAAAAAAATACAGAAAGTGGATAAACCTTGGCTGAAATCCCATCTAATTACCTGAATTAGATGCTATAAGGCTAAACAAATCTGGATGAGACCTGCACAGACAATATCTGCCAAATGGCAAACCTTTCCACTAAGCGGACATGGAGATAAAAATTTTCAAAAAAAAAAGTTCATAGAAATTATCCCCCTTTGTTCCCATGACGAGATGCCCAACAAATCTGACAGATACTACCCCAAGGACAATATCTGCCAAATAGCAGACCTCTGCAATAAGCAGTTTTCGAGAAGAAAAATTTTTTATGAACATCGGCATAAGTTACCTCCCCTAGCTGCGATGACGATACCATGAACAAATCTAGAAGAGACCAACCCAAGAACAATATCTGCCAAATGGCAGACGTCTGCGATAAGCAATTATAGGAGATTTTTTAAGAAAATGTTAACATAAGATGGATGAACAGACAAATTCCGATCAGCCAAGCCCACTGAACATAAGGTCAGGTGAGCTAAAAAAAGAAATTTAATGTCATTCTACCAGGTATAAAACAATGAAATCGATGCATATTCAATTTATGCCATCTATATAAGGATTGCGAAAAATAAGTGTAACATTTATATATCGGACTTGAAAGCCGCCACCTGCAAAGATTGCCAAATAACCGTCCGTTTACAAGTCAGCTTGACTTCACTTGTCCCAGAAAGACGGCTTCATAGCATATAAATTTATATACATTCATACAAGCTTCATAGTCAAATATAGTACACCATTTCTTAAAATCCCATTTCGAACAAATAGAGTTACCTAAGAGTGCTGAGCTGTAATGGATTTATAAGCATTGCAGTGCTACACATTGAATTTATAAGCATTGCATTGCTGCAATGTATCGGATTGACAGGCATTGCTGTGCTGCAATGTATCGGATTGACAGGCATTGCTGTGCTGCAATGTATCGGATTGACAGGCATTGCTGTGCTGCAATGTATCGGATTGACAGGCATTGCTGTGCTGCAATGTATCGGATTGACAGGCATTGCTGTGCTGCAATGTATCGGATTGACAGGCATTGCTGTGCTGCAATGTATCGGATTGACAGGCATTGCTGTGCTGCAATGTATCGGATTGACAGGCATTGCTGTGCTGCAATGT
>WURV02227378.1:0-10137 GCA_011762755.2 Epimenia babai | reverse complement strand
TATGTAACACTATGTGAACTAAGAAAAACTAATGAACTATGCAGTAACTCTATGTGTAAGCATGGGTGAAGAGGAGACTTTTGAGTTTAGACTTGAAAATGTTGAGAGATGTTTGATATTTATCATAAGTTCACTATAGTAGCAATTTCTCTAGTCGACAACACATAGTTTACATATTTACAGCGGTTATACTAGTTGCGTCTACAGCCAGACATGAAACAGTATTTTGTACAGAGATATCTGCTGATTATATGTCGGAAAACCGCTAAAAACGTGAAACTAAGTGTTTAGACAGTCAACATATGCACACAATCACAGAGAATAATACTTGTAATTTACTCACAAATAACCAGTGTGATATTATGGCAAATTCCATTTTCCGAAATGTCCCAAACATTCAATTCGCTTTGTTGAGTAACTTTTTGTTTATCAAATTATTGCCCTAAACCGTTCAATGTCAGTCGTTTTACTTGATGAGGTTCATACCAATATGCTCAATACCTCACGTCCGATGTTCTAATGTCACAACGAAACGTCGATTCAGGTGAGTTCAGTAATTTGACGAAGCGTGCCCCACCTATAGGCTAGTCTATTGTTGGTCTACCGACACCCCAAGCCATTTGGCGCCGTAGAAAACGATTCCCATCTCTTTAGTAACCTAGTAGACGTACATAATAACCCTCTGTTATCAAACAGCATTTAACCAATGGACCGATCCAGGAGTTTGATTGACATAATCCATCGGGCAAATAGCATGACCGATATCGACCACGTGATATTGTTTCCTTCGGACATAACAATGCCACGTGTTAATAGTACAATATTTAATGTAAGGGAAATGTAGGAAAATCAATGGTAAATATAGACAATATTCAGAAATGATTACTAGTGTTGATTAAATTTCATTAATTTTTAACGGTGAATAAGTATCAAACATCGCAAATACCACCGAGGTGACACTGAGACCATCCATAGAGTGCATGGTTTGCTTCCGCAAGGCGGTACATGCTGATGATCTTGGCTCTGTCCAGGAGACCGGTGTTTGTGACTTTGTCACGTCAAGTGATGCCCAGGATGCGACGGAGGCAGCGCATGTGAAAAGCACCATTTATAGTAATGCGGAAAATAAATACCTCCCTGTGTAATCCATCAGTTGGCTTGTTGCTCATGTGTCGTGAAAGTGCACTGTATACAAATTCCTTAATTTTTGTATTACGGAATATAAGTGATTGAAGTAAAGGTAAAGCTTTGAACGTTTTGCAATGAATGTTTATGGAAGCTAATCAGCGCGGATACAATAACTCGCACACTCGCATATGGAAAAGAATGACATCGTCTACCCATTTCAGAAACGAGTTTACACCAGCGTTCGAGGACAAAAAGACTTGTTGAAGATCATCTCAGAAAATATCATGTCATCAAAAAGGAGACCCGTGAGCGATTTCGAACCAGCGATATCTCGGTTCAGATCTAGCGCTCATATCGCTCGACTATCTGCTGACTCTGTAGGGAGAGAAGTGTCGAAATTACGATCGATTTGTCATCAAAAACAGCTTATCGTCGGCCAGATTCGGAGTATCGAGTGACACGCTAACTGGCGTAATTCTCAACCCGCGTCCCGCTTTGATCTACCGACTTTCATACGTTATTACGATTTTTCTCGATAAAGCTGGCAGAAACATATCGTGTTGAGCAATAGACAACTACAGTGTCCCGCTCCAGGCGACGTTAGCTAGAGGTGGTTTTCGATGGGAATTTTTTCACGGACATAATAGCTTACATTTACAACGGTTTCATGAATCATCTTGACAATAAAACCACGAGGATTTCATCCCCATAGTAAGCCAGCTCTGTTGAATTTGTTTTCGGATGCAAAATTCTGTTTTTTTTGTAGGCCTGTATTGTTTTTTTATCGGTGTTAATGTCAAATTTGTTTTTATGTCATTGTTAATGCATGGTGAGGACATGGATTCACGAATAACATGCGAGAAATACACATTAAAACGCTTTTCTCAACTAGGTAAGATATATATACAAGTAGCAAATAGGTCTTCGGTTCTTAGATGCCTCGAAGAAAGATTTCCGAACAAATGTAAAATTTTTCCTCAGAGAATGGATATGATAAAGAGTATTTATTACGCCGAGGAACGCGACGGACCGTAAACCAAATCATGGGAGACTACCTTCAGCAATCGCCCATTAACTAGAGCGGTATCGAGTGCCATTAGATGCTTACTTATCAAGTGGACCCAGCTAAATCTGTGACAGGTAATGATGATGTACAATGGGATGACGAGATCGGGGAGCGGATGGGCCGAAATCGACAGTGCAATCAGCATCTCAACCAGTTACTCCCCAGAAGGAGCAACTCGCCACATCTCAAGAGCGAGAACCCGATAGTTATCGCGCTAGGTGTATACACTCCCCCAATACAAAACTTAACATTTTGGTCATCGCATTAGATTACCGTATATACTCGCCTGTAAGTCGTACGTTGTTGTACGTCTGAAGGTACGTATCAGTATATTTTTACTGCCAAATTTTTTTGAAATTTTTATTGACCCGCCTGTAAGACGGGGGGGGGGGGTAGACTTCAAGGATTGAAATTTTGTCTTTAAAAACCGTCTTATAGGCTAGTATATACGGTAATTATAATGGACAATTTTTTACGTAAAGTAAGTCTACTGTGCTTGATATATATTTGTGCGTATCGCACGCCATTAAATGTCCCAAAGATGGACGACATATGACTTGTGTCTGGTGAACGTGCAGGCCAAGGTAAGCCGTAAGACTGTGACAGGACCTGCGTGTGAATAATTCATCGAGATTGTGGAAGTGCGAGGCTTTGCGTTGTTCTGTTGAAAACTGAATTGGTTTTCATGTGCATCGTATAATTGCAGCATCGCAATGACCTCAACATATGGCTGCGATTTTGCGTTTCCAAGTACAAGGTCAGTTCGTCTGCGACTCATGATGGCTGTCCAAACGATCAACACTACCTCCTATAAGGGTCGTGTCCTATGATACAAGTTTCGACGAAAACGTGTCGACGTCGCACACGTAACCTCATGTCGTTGAAGTCTAAATACAAAAGCGACTCTTCTGAGAATAGCTGGAGAGAAATGCACAGGAAAAAACCTATACCCCTGATGGGACTGATGATATACGGACTTTAACATCAGTGGTTATAAAAAATGGTGTTAAATACCTAAATGCACTGGAATAATCTCGTCCTTATAGCTCAGTTGGTAGAGCACCAGCCCGGTTATCTGGGGGTCGTGGGTTCGTGTCCCATCAGGGGTATAGGTTTTTCCAGTGCATTTCTCTCCAGCTATTTATAGAACCATATTGGCTATCCTAATTACGATTTTCTGATAATGTGACTCGCTTCCAATGCCGATGCCAAATCTAATCTTCTGGCGTGCAGGTTCATGCAACATGCACACTAAGGCACGACGGGGTATAATAAAGATATCCCAGAGAAAGGATAGGTTTATACACACTATACTACAATTTAAGCTAACAGTAGCTATACGACTGTTGAGGGAATGCAAATGGGTCAACATAATGAATACTCTGTTGTGACCATAAACCCAAGCCCAAATAACAAGTGATTTGTACTTTTATTATATTCATGATATTATGTTGTATTGTGAACATAAGGCTATACGTATGTACAACACACACGCACACATGCGCACGCACACGCGCACATATATATCTAATAATGTAATAATTTGCATAAAAAATCAATAATCTGACCAGAATTGATAGAAAATCAAGACTCACCACTGAAATGACTCCGGTTTATTAGTGAAGGTAACTTTAAAAATTAAAGACCACATGATTACACTGAATTGACTTCGCTTTGTTAACTGTTCACGTTTGTAAAGGGAAGGCCGACAGACACACGGCCAATTACAGCTCTTGTATTTCATTGAACGAAATATACTACTCGCTAACAAATACGTGAAGGCCGCGGTATAAAAGAACTGTAAGCCGATAAGAAGTTGGGGACGGGTGGCTCAGTGGTTAGCGCGTCTGGTTTTAAACCCAAAGGTCCTGGGTTCGAACCTCGGCTGCTACACACTTTTCACTCGAGTGTTTTTCCAGGCATTTTTTCACTTAATCCCCGCATGCCTGATTGGGTGCGTAGGTTGCTTGTGCTATTGTGGTTACGCACAGGCTCCTCCATGCTATCCGCGAGCCGTCAAAATGTCAGGTTGATGCGACGTCGTTACAATAAACTGACACGATGCCTGGGGGTAGAGAAGATGGACCTAGTTCCCGATAACCATGCCATTGAAGACGCATCAGTGTCATGCAATGTCATGCACCCACCGAAAACGATAGGTGGTACAGTGGTGCGCCTGTGCTGCTGCTGCGTGATCACCACAGATCAGGCTCTGTTTATGGTATGTCAACAGCAGCACTTTGGGCCATTTCTGTATTAACTATCGTAGTGCGGTCATGTGACCGTACCGCGGCGGGTTTTATACACACGTTTTATATTGTGACGATCGCGGTGTGCCAGGCCCCCATGTCCTTCGTTAGTGCCTCATCTAATGTCGGTATCTCGAAGTGGAATTGTGGAATACAAGCCATGTGGCATACTGAACGGCATACTGAATTCCAGTTTTATACTCACGCACGACACCAAGATGTCGCGACAAAAAACGGAATTGAAACAGTATCTGATTAAGTATTACTTTACATGTTCATGGAACATTGCCCGGTTCTGAGGGACACACCAAGAAAGTGATTTTTATGGCAGTTGGACCTCAAATTTTCCAATTAGCTTATAAAAAATAAAAAGGGATACGATGCCATTTAAACCGATTTTATTATATTATAGGTCAATTCAAAGGTACGCTCATTATTTGCAACAACCCATAAACTAAGTTGTCATCTTCACGAATGCAGAAATACCGATCATACGACTCGTGGAATCAAGGATTCAATTACATTTTGTACCACATAAAATAATGAATGTGTCATTCTTTGTTGTTTACAGCTACTTGATACAATTTTAATGAAGCTTACGCGAGGATGGGAACCTTCACTTTTTTCTTCTCTACCCAGATTTGACCTAACTTGCCTCTTGATTCATTGTGAATGGTGGGGGCCGCAAAATGCTAACGCACGCGGTTATGGCAGGTCCTCTTTAGCTCAGGAAACGTTACGCAATGTAAGAAATTACTTGTATTTAGTTTACTTTTGAATGTGCTTTACAATAACAAGCAGTAAATACTAAAACAGCGCTAATGGCTTGAGAAAATACCGCTTTTAGCTGTGAATTAAAGGGAGTCAGCGATTCAAGTGATTGAATTGTGAGTGGCAATTTATTCCGCAATGTTGGCCCTTTGCTGTAAAACAATGACATGTGACATGTCTAATGTAACTAGCCGACATGAATTACTGGCAGTGAAGAGACAAAGGGAGGATGTTAGGCACATTGAACTACACCAAGTCATTTAAGTGAACAGAAGGTCCGTCTCGCACATGTAGAAACACGAAAAAAAGAATTTTTTAACTCAATACGTTAACATATTGATAACTAATGTAGCTTCTGTAGAACTTAAGTACAGATCGTGGTGTTGTTTCATAATTACTCTACGAACTGCATTTTGCTATTGAATCAACCCGTCCACCAGACGTGACATGGTGCCAACAAGTAAACCGTTGCAGTAGTCAGACACAAGGTGACCAGTGCTTGTGTCATGGTTCGTGCAGCCGGGAGTGAGATATAAGGTTGGATACGTCTGATGCATCGCATGTGCATAAGCTTTCATGACGGATGTGTATTGTTGTTTTACTGAGAAAACGTTCTCAAATGTTACACCGATGTTTTTGTACAAGATACAATGTAGTTACGAAAATCTTCAGGCCGTGAACCTTATTCTTCGTTTAACTTGTGATCCTTGAGAAACAGGGCACTTCTGACTGCGCACTCTCAAGACAATACCTAAGAGCGCTTTGATAAGAGAATTTAATGCATAAGATAGTATCGCCACCTATACCAAAACGAAAACGGACGATGAAGAACTTCAAAATATCGGTGGCCTTGCTTCGATGTCGCTATGACTCCTACTCAAAAGTTTGTTTTGCTCAACCCAATCTCCGCTTTCCTGGTGAATTCCTCCCTGTTAACGTTAGATTCAGGCATTCGTAGTTATAAAAAACCCGGCTCACTCCTCATTTTCTATCAGTTTCAATTGGGGTTTGCCTCGTCCACTGGTGTTCATTGCAGACAGCTTTAGGCCACTCAATGTGGAGGATATTCATGACATCAAAAATAACAAATATTCTTACTGAACACAGTTTGTCGCTGCTCAGTATCAACGAATACCTATACAATACCTTATTTGGACATACACTCCTACCCTGTAACGAGTAACGATAAAGGTCTTAGTTGCAAACCCAGCCAACCTCGTCGACCGGCATCACCAGTAAGGGGCAATGCTGATGATCTGATGCAATATACTCCCAAATATTCAGAAAGACCACGTAAAGGTCAGAGCATTCTTGGCTGTCCTCAACACAGTGGGACAGATTCTGGAGTGTAGTTCAGAAACAATACAATGCTTATGCTTTCAGCATCTGTGACCGGACGCATGACGTTTCGTCAAACTTTTAAAACTGCATTAGATTTTCCCTCTTATTTGATAAATTCTTCTACTCTAAATATTCTGATGGCACATATGTGAAAGGGGTGTCCTAAGATGGAGAATTATCCATGGCTTCTATGCCAGCCTGTGATTAAAATATAGACACAATTTTATGTGACCCTTTAATTCGAGTGTCCTTTTTACATACACCTTATAAGACGACAAGATCAAAATTAAAATTTTAGTGAATTCTATAAACCCGCTTATGATATGTAGCGACCTAATAAGTAAAATACTGTGAGTTAAATTTTGATCTTTGATATAAGCGTGAACTGTTTTCTGATTTCAGGAGGACACGAGTGTTATTTGCATGACATGAGATAGCATATCTAAAATCAGTATTATAGCCATAAACCAATATAATAACTATACAAACTGAAGGTTAAACAAATTTTCCTGTAGATAACAATTATGATTTATAGACACACACACACAGAGATAACAATAAACAATTTGTGTATTATCACGGCGCTTTTTTAAAATCTGGATTATCTAGAATGTTCCGCATGGAGCATGCTGCATATTTCTTGTGTACAATACATTTTAGATTTCATGCATCATAGACACACATTATCTAATGTAGACATTTCATCAATCAAAGACACATGTAGACATTTCATGAGTCAAAAATACACCAATTTAGTCATCCAATGAAGACATTGTTTACATGACACATGTTACCAAATGTAGACATTTCTTGCATCATAGATAATTTATCCAATGTAGACACTCCATACATCAACGACATACTTTATCCAATGTAGACATTTCATACATCACCGACTTACATTCTCCAATGTAGACATTTCCTGCTTCATAGACAAATGTCTATAAAGACATTTGCACATCGTAGACAATCATCATTTTTAGACACTTCGTGTACCACAGGTACATCCCTGCACTATAGACAATGTCTACCATCTCCCTCTCTATAATGAAACATTATCACATATGTTCATCACTCATCCTCGGTATATATCACCTGGCACTGGACTCAGTGCATGTCTATCTCCCTCTCTAGAATGAAACATCCCCATTATCACATATGCTCATCACTCATCCTCGGTATATATCACCTGGTACTGGACTCAGTGCATGTCTATCTCCCTCTCTAGAATGAAACATCCCCATTATCACATAGGTTCATCACTCATCCTCGGTATATATCACCTGGCACTGGACTCAGTGCGTGCCTATTTCCCTCTCTAGAATGAAACATCCCCATTATCACATAGGTTCATCACTCATCCTTGGTATATATCACCTGGTACTGGACTCAGTGCATGTCTATCTCCCTCTCTATAATGAAACATTATCACATATGTTCATCACTCATCCTCGGCATATATCACCTGGTACTGGACTCAGTGCATGTCTATCTCCCTCTCTAGAATGAAACATCCCCATTATCACATACGTTCATCACTCATCCTCGGCATATATCACCTGGCACTGGACTAAGTGCATGTCTATCTCCCTCTCTAGAATGAAACATCCCCATTATCACATATGTTCATCACTCATCCTTGGTATATATCACCTGGCACTGGACTCAGTGCATGTCTATCTCCTCTAGAATGAAACATCCCCATTATCACATACGTTCATCACTCATTCTCGGCATATATCACCTGGCACTGGACTCAGTGCATGTCTATCTCCTTCTCTAGAATGAAACATCCCCATTATCACATACGCTCATCACTCATCCTCGGCATATATCACCTGGTACTGGACTCCATGCGCATCCACTAGGACATTGCATCCGCTCAACAGCTGCGATGTTAACTCTTCCGTGATTTCCATAGTGAGCTGTTCCACTTCAGGCTCTTGACCTTGACTTTGCATGTTCTCTGCATGGAGAGGTTGAAGAAGACTAATATAGTCAGTTGTTGCATGATTGCTACCGCTGACTTCCTGCGTCGGAAGGTCAGAGTTGCCTCCCACAATCACACCTTCAACTCTCTGCTCCTTAGCATTGCCGCTAACGACGTGATTGACTAGGTGTTGGTCCAGGTCTTCCTGTGATAACTGTGTCACATTGCATATCGGACAGACGAAAGTGGCGACATGAGGCTCATGGTTTGTTACATGCTTCTCATAGGCTCCTGAAAAGAACAAAAATCTTTTATAATGTCAGCGATCACATAAATGATATTAATAATACAACCACATTTCATGAAAGATAACACGAACGATGATGACAGTAAAGGCACCATACCGGGTAAAATCATTGTCATCGCAAGTCACAACTTCATTCGTTCTAGTCGTAGTATGTTCGTGTTGTGCGTAATCAAATGTTATAAAACAACCACAGCAGTAACAACCTGACTACCACAGTTACAAAACAACCATCGCAGTTATGATGCTGAGGTTGTTACAACACAACTGTCAGACTTGCAAAACAACCACCTCAGTTATGATGCTGAGGTTGTTACAACACAACTGTCAGACTTGCAAAACAACCACCTCAGTTATGACAGTGAAGTTGTTACAACACAACTGTCAGACTTACAAAACAATTACGGCACTTACAACAAAACCACAGCAGCTACGAAACAATCATCTCACTTAGATAGTAGTTAGGAAACAAAACAAAAGAGAATGATTGCAAAACAGCTACAGCAGTAACGATACAACTACCGAAGCTACAACAAAACCTCAGCAGTTAGGAAATGAGCATTCAATTAAGAAACCACTGCAGCCGTTATAATAATAATAAAAAGTTATGGTGCCCCTTTAAAATAATATCTGTCAGTTGCACTCGACGAAATTGTGAAAAAATAAAAATCTAGACAGATGAAACACCTAGAAGACACATATGAGTTGATCTAAGAGGGTGAAAATAGACGATTAATTTACATTTCTCAGTAAAAATCCATCTTAAAATAGATTTGAGATTTAAATTTATTATCCCAAATTACAGCAGGCAAAAGAGATGTGTAATGGAAATAGATGCAAATGTATGAAAAATATAAATCCGCAGTATTGGTTTAAAATAAAATGGGTGCACAAGTAAAATGAAAAGTACAAAATACAAGCACAAGCATCATTAAAGGAGCAAATTCCTACTGTTATGAAACAACTCTGTTATGAAACAACCCAAGCCGTGATAAAACATGCACCTCAGTTAAAAACAACCACAGCAATTATGAAACATACAGAGCAATTACAAAACAGCTATAGTAGTTACAACACAGCCACCGTAGTTACGAAATACCCACCCTAGATATGTTACCACCCGTTATGACACAACCACCCGCATAAAGACAGAATCAATCCCCGTAGAGACAAAATCAATCCCCATAGACAGAATCAATCCCCGTAGAGACAGAATCAATCCCCGTAGAGACAGAATCAATCCCCGTAGAGACAGACTCAATGCCCGTAAAGACAGACTCAATCCCCGTAAAGACAGACTCAATCCCCGTAAAGAAAGACTCAATCCCCGTAAAGACAGACTCAATCC
>WURV02227377.1:0-24739 GCA_011762755.2 Epimenia babai | reverse complement strand
GGTCCTCGTGTGTCCGTCACATTCATCAATTCGCGGGAACTACATCAATCAGCGTTTTATCGTGCGACCAAACATGCTAAAATTTGTTGAGTTAATGTGTACGACGGACACTGAGGACCTAAAGAAGCTGGCCAGCTTTGTGTATAGAATTGGCATCGATAGATACCAGGAGTAACGCAAATATTTTGTTGTTGTTGTTGATTTACAGATGAATTAATAAATTTGTTGATTTAAATGATTCGTAACTATGGTGCATGAATATTAATGTAAATTTATTAAATTATGTTTATTTAAGTGTTCATCTGATGATATATTTCAAGTTTCCTGTCCGCCATTTTTCTCGTGTATATAATGCTCATTTACTGTGTTTTGTATGTAATTTTGGCACTAGTTGCCTACCAATAAACGTCTATCTATCTATCTATCTGTAAATAGCCAAGGCCCTTTAAGTAGCTGAGGCCCTTGATCATTGAAAATGCGGTGATGTTTGTAAATGAACAATTTAGCCCGTCACCGTACGGGTTGGTGCAACCGAAAAATATACCGATTACGAGAAAATGGAAGAAATCGATCCTTTTGCTATTGTTTTCATTTCATTTCATGATTGTGAATAAAGCGGTTTAGTCAATGTATACAGGGAAATTTTACTCGAAAATATAAATAAGAAAAAGTGAAAGAAATCCTTTCGTTATTCGGGCGGCTCAATTGTCAGTCGTGGGTCAAGGTCTTAATGTCACGGGATACAGTTGGCTGAATGGTCATTAGGTCTCGGTCCACTCACCTGTAACACTCACCTGTAATTGATTTACTGGCGCTGGACGATCGACGATGCGTTCGCCTACGCACGTTGACGTTAGACACACGTTTTTACAGCTGTAAACATCGTCGTAGGATGACGACGATTCGCGTGTATCACGACGCGACGTACGGTCGCCACAGGTGCGACGGCTACCGTATCATTTAACTACGACCAACGTTGATTAGAGCTTGCCATGCGCGGCTTACAGAAAACATGCGTGACCCCTATACCGCGTGTATACCTCGTGAATCGTGCGAAATAGTTGGTATAATAGCCACGGCGATGCGAAAGAAATGTTTAATAAAAGGAGATATGCGGATAAATCTCAATTAAAACTAAACTATAATGAGAAATAATTAGCGTGGGTATAACAGATCATAAAGTACGAATGGTAATGCGATTTCAGATTAATGAAAATTCATTAATAATTTAAAGCTATAAACTACCCAAAACTTCTAAATGATCAACCATATAATATAAGATAATACACTAAAATATATGTATAATAAATACATATTATACCGCTGTCTTTCATGAAAAACGGATCCGTTTTGAAATTCGGATGAGTTCTAAATTGGAGCAGGAGTGTGAGCGTCAATAAATGAACGAACAGTGTCGTTCACGTGATCAGTGTCGTTCACGGGATATTCGCCATAGCAACACATTTTTTGTACAAGATGGCGCCGCGTTTAGATTTCAAGTAAACTGATGAGCAAATGTACGAAATTCGCTCGGTTCCTGACTTTCAAGCATATTCAAGACTGTTTTATACTCCCCGGGTTCTTTCTACGCTTTTTTTTAAAGAAACTCTAATCTACACTGCCCGGGTTTTTCTCGTGGGCAGGCTCGCAACGATTATTGTTGCCGCACTCACGGTGGCAGCTACCAAATTTGTATCGAACTGTTTACAGGAACTGTCATTGTCACTAAGGTAATCTGCCATTTTGTGAAAGTGGTATCATGTGACTTTTAGAAAAGTCAGAACGGATAGTGTAAATGACCTTCCGATTTATCAGAGGAGGGAACTGGAGCCGAAAAAATCGGATAATGTAAATCCACTATAAGGGACGAAGGAATCAGCAGAATAGACTGGCCAGCTCACTCAAATGATCTCAATCCCAATAAACCCTTACCACACTGACATCTGTCCATCACATTACTATACCAATGTAATACGCTGGCAACAGGGTGCTAAGAGTAAAGGCACTTTATTACCAAAAAATGCTACAGGTAAAATACTGGTAAGAGCGGGAATAGAACCCGGGTCTACAGGATTCAAGTCAAATGTTCAAACCACTACACTAACTGGCCCCTAAAAGCTTTCACGCAGTACAGAAAAAATGCTTCGAGAACCGTCTGCCCTTAATCCTCGGTAGGTAGAGCACCATAGACTGGTCATTAGCAGGATATCGATATGAGCCTTATTGACAAACAAGCGATATTTATATGTAGTTATAACTATTTAGTATACTTTGAATTTTTATACTAAGTATCAACGGTATAATGTGATAACTGAGTCAAGTGGCCAGCAGTTCAGGAATGGTCAGTCAGTGATGTTATCACTGGGAACGGTGTTGTTTAACTACGCCTACATTGTCTATGTGGTTAAAACACTGAGTGACCAGATCTTGTTTCGGGTCACATATAATCATGTACAATAGGTTATACAATAGGGGACAAGATTTGGATTCTCAATTGAAGAAACCTTAAGCCTGAGACTCTGGACGATGTCTTTAGCATAAACTCAAACATGAACTGTTTTACACAAAATTATTAATACGTAGGTTCTAAATTGAAGAAACCTTAAGGTCTGAAAATGTAGATGATGTCTTCGTCATAAACTCAAACACGAACTATATTACACAAAATTATTAACAGGTTCTAAATTGAAGAAACCTTAAGGTCTGAAAATGTAGATGATGTCTTCGTCGTAAACTCAAACGTAAACTGTGTTACACAAAATTATTAATACGTAGGTTCTAAATTATTGAAGAAACCTACGTAAACCCCTGAGAATGTAGATGATGTCTTCGTCATAAACTCAGATGTGAAACACAAAATTATTAATAGGTTCTAAATTGAAGAAACCTCAACGTAAGCAGATTTCCTTCAGATATCATAGTCACTGCATTGATAAGACGAATGAGGGTGCCATGTAAGTCTTTCGTATGAAACGAAAACTAAACCCAATTTCTGATAGACTACTGATATATCAGTTTCATTGCTTTCATATACAAGTACGTATACTCCATGAGGTATCCATAAGATGAAAAAGATCGACAATAATAGAAAAGATGCTATATTAAATATACAAGCTGATACAGAGGCATGATTTCATAGTTGAAATAAGGGTTTTTATTGGACGATGTAATTAACAGTATGTTAATTTATCTTATTTTGTCTGTGGACCTTTAGGACCCAGCTGTGTAATTCTATCACAGCATCCAAAATAGATTTACATACATCGTAAATAATAAGTCATTTCTGTTAATGAAGTAAGATTAAGTCACATTAATGCGATTAAATCTCTAAATAGTGTTTTAGGTGTGTCCTTGGTGTTTTGGGTGTGTCCTTTTGCGGGTTCCGTATGTTTCTCTTGAAAGACGCTATGACCACTGCGCCCGTGAGTCTAACTCATCATGAGTGAATCAATGATTGAATATCTCCCTGTGAATCGTTACCATACATCCGAATCATCATTTACAATACACAAACTTAGTGAATGAGAGTAAGATGGCGACTTACCAGTAATTGGAACCGAAATTACCACAGGATACAGCAATCCATAACAAAAATATTCCAATAAATTATCGTCTTTGACAGTTTTCCTGAAAGTCCAGTCCAGTCAAGCTAGCAGCCTAGCACTATCAGTCGGAGTCAATTTCTTGATTAAGATTTCAGGACTGGTCGTCCTGAATTAATTAGTCCATAACAAAGTATCTCTAAAACAGAAGTTAATTTTTTATTTTGGGCCGCTAGAGTTGATAATAAATTTTCGTATGACCCCCAGAACAGAATTACCTAGAAATCTGATGCGAATATGAGGTGCCACGCCTGCGCATCCTGTCAGGGTAGGTACTGAGTAATTTTGATATCATTTCGCATATATTTACAAATGTAAGCTACGGAAAAAATAGTGAATCTTATATTTGCAACTCTATACAAATAATATTAACATCGATACATTTACATTTCTTGAAGACATTGTGAGTTTTAAATTGTACGATATCACATCATCTAAAAATATCATACAGCGATATACATAGATATCCGTAACGAGCTATGCCATACTGCGAATTAAAATAATGTAGACGATAAATCGATTATATTGTAATGTAGTAATCCAGAATTCAGCAGACAAGTTCTTTCTCTTGCGCTTTCTTAGGTTGAGGGTGACTCGCATGTTATAAGAGTTGTGATATTTGGTAAATTTGTGTTTGTAAATTGGTTATTGTAGTTTGGTTCAAATGCCCTCGTAAGCGATTAGATAGTCTAACACAACAGTTAAATGAAATGAGATGAAATAAAATTCTGTTGATTTGTAGTGACCTTCCAACACATGGCAATCAGAGGCACTTGACAAATTTACGGTGGCAGTGAATGAAGAGAAACACAAGGAATACAGTTCAAAGTCGAACTCGGTATACCATAAATGAGTCGAGAATAAAATAGACATCTACAATAGAATCACAAAGAAAGAAAAAGTTAACTATCTAAAATACAGTTCATAGCATAAAACTGTAGTCCTTCCTAACTTGCATGAGGGAAATGAGCTATAGATCAACGGTGGTAAAAAGATAAGTTTTGATAGCCTTCTTAAACGATTCAAGAGTGGTAATTGTTTGAATGTTTGCAGGAAGCTTGTTCCAAAGTGTACCAGCTGCCTTCATAAAAAAACATCGCCCAGCCATAGTTTCCAGTTTAATTCTTGGATCAGAAAGCAGCAATCTGTTTGCTGATCGGTTCCCCTGACGACCAAGAACATATATTGATATAAGGTCACGGATGTAGGAATGAACCAGTAGTTCTTCAGCGTATTGCGAATGTCTTATCAACCGTTGTCATCCAGATCCAACATTGCCGAGCTAGAGTAAGTAATTTATATCGTAGAGGCACATTACGTCCCTTACTCTGTCACATTAATATTACCTTACCTCCCATGTAAATATATTTTATTAGAAATGAGTTAATTCCCTTCAACAATAATTCGATTTTAATATATTTTTGCACACGTGAACATTAGCGTTAAAGCATTATTCCTTCTGTGTCTTCAAAAACAACCTTTGTTCCTTAAAACCATGCCTTTTGTGTTAAGAGTTTAAGTTAATATACAGGCACAAAAAATCCCACCAGTTTCGACCACATCACCTGTCAGATCATAAGTGCATCCTTGGGTCTCAACTCTTAGCTGTCGAGTGATCCTGTCGATGTGGCGGCCTTTTCTTCCTCCGTTGTGTTAGGTTCTGTTTTTGATCAATACAGTCCATATTCACTCTATACAGCTGAATCTGTGACACTAATACTAACACCAATCTCACAAATGACACCGACATCGCCAAGTGCCTCCACACTTCCATCAGAACATTCGGGTCACCTTAATACTGAACGATCACTATACAGTCTTGGACACAATCATGGCCGTTCACTTTTCATATTTAAATTTAAAAGTCTCACACTAACAGATGCCACCATAATTCTCATGCATGTTACTAATAAAAGGGAGTTGGTGTTGCAAAAATACCATACCTAATCTTATAAATTTGTAATCGTGACCGTTTATTTGCTGTCGAATTCTTCCTCATGGGATTTTGGCGATAGACTTCCCAACAGACAGTGTAACAATCGATACGTGCAATTCTCGGATGGTATTATTCTAACTTATTCAAACGTTATTGCAAGAAACTAACTTCTCTCTTATTGATGTGACTTGTGACTATAGGATGTACACACCCTGGGTGGAACAACAGGGCAGTGTGGAAACTAACATATGCTACGCGTGTGAGACGACGATGCCTAACATAATTACTAGTAAACAGGCCCGTCTAGTACACATGCGACGCTCGGTTACTCTATAATATATGTATAATGTAGCCTATATATAATTCCGAATTACGTGTGTATGTAACAAGTGACTTTGGTTTATACCACGGACGACGCGTACAAGTAGGCCAAACATACAGTGTATGCTCCGGGCACATGTCAATCAAATACTTAGGATTTCACATAGACTTCACGCTCTCCTGGAATTAACATATCAACTAAGTAAAATGTAGAATATCACCATGAATAAAACGGTTTTCTCAAATTCGACAATATATTACGGACGAACTTGCCTCAGCACTCTACACCTGACAAGTACGACCTAAAGTTGAATATGCGTCCATGCAAGTGAGGCCTATATGTCTAACCAATTCTACGTTTACGGACACTAAATAATCACGCAACATTCAAAATATACGTTAATTTTTAGAAAAAGGCGTAGTGGTTACTGGTTGACCATATGTGGTAGTCATATTCGTCTACTTATTGCTTTATTTATTTCACGGTGTTATTCTGTTTTCTAAAAAAATTACTCTCACTTGCTATAAATGCATTATCACTAAAGATAAACCGTTGTATCTTTGCTCGAGTAGTTCCCTATAGGGGCGGTCGCAAACCCTGTTGTCGCTGTACTTGCACATATACGCATGCATAAGTATGCGTACACATATATATGTGATGGTAATTATGATAGCCAATGTCGTTCTATAAATAGCTGGAGAGAAATGCACAGGAAAAAACCTATACCCCTGATGGGGGACACATATATATGTGTACACAATACACATAAAAGTATGAATGTAATCGTAAATGGGGTTAGCCAATGTGGCTCTATATACATCAGAGGTATGGGTCTTTCTGTGCATTTCTTCACATAAAAGAAATGTATTGTACGTGTTTATGTCGGTGGAAGTGAGTTATTTTAGCGTATAAAATTGTTGTGACGTATTGTTCGAATATCCATATATAGGGGAATTATCGAAATAAAATTGAACTGAATTGAAATGAAATGTATCTTCCTAATTCCACGCCACACATTGAATAGTTAGTGTCCGAAGAGTGTAATGACTTGGTAGATATGCGTTTATTTTATATGCATGTTTAACATAAATATGTACGAATGTATGTATATGTATGTGTGTACGTGTATGTATCGGATAGTCACACTGTATACGTTTTAGATATCATGGAGAGATTATAACGCTATATTTTCCATAAAAATAACGCATGCATTATTTTGCATAAAAATAATACATCGTTTTTCTGTTGTTAAATCGTGGCTTATTCGGCGAACGATTTTTAATGAGGTTGAATTAACTAGGCGGTCGGCAATGCGATTAATATATCGATCGTCTGTCTAGTTCCCCTATGCGGAGAGAGCTCATAGCGCAAGCAACAAACAGCATTCGCACTAAGCGTTGTAAGTTCGGCGTGATAGTTTTTGCGTAATATATTGTACAATTTACTTTTGATGACGTTCTCGTCTATTCTATTCTAGGAAGTCGAACGGTATCGTTGGCAGTAGTAGCGGTGATTTGAATAAACGATTAATTTCGACCTTATGACGACGCTGTACACGAACCTGAAGGGTTATATAGGACGATACGATGTTAGCTGGCTAGGTCAATAGGATGTATGTTATGCACCGATTGCATAGATGATCGTGTTAACGCGATTATTTCGCGAATATACTCAACAATATGCCGAACGCGCGATGGGTCGGCGTGGAAGCTTCTATTTGTAATATACGTACATATGGCAGAGAAATAATATTCCAGCTTATTTTATGATTAAAAGTTCACATACTAAGTAGCATTAGAACTCATTGTGGTAGCCGTGTCAGTTCAGATATAAGCAATTTAAGTGGTAACACCTTGACCATTCACGTGTGAAGAATGTTCTAACATTCGAAAGCTTGTGATCTATATTTCCGCAGTGAGCCATAAAGTTGTTACCACTTAATTTGCTTATAAGTAGCATTAGTTACGGTTTTACCATGGAACAATTACAAGAGCCTAAGAGTTAGATTGTTAGAATTCGTCAGGACGACCGGATTTCCGGTCAAAACGGTATAGAACCTGCGACATGTGTTTCAGATGCTGTCTGGTTGGTCTCTATGGCACTTCCTCACTGCTATGTTTTCTCGATATAAATAATCAAGTATAGCGGATTTAGCGAAGTATACGTCGTGTAAGCTGTATGTTGGTGCACCAGTGCTGTGAATGGACGAAAGTCAACCGTCTGCCCAGACTCAACGGGTTTTCACTGTGGAGTTTCCACCACCCCTAATAGCTGAGGCTAATCCGTTTGTCGTGTTAACCACATGAGCTAACTATGTAAAGGGCTAAAGAGCCTACACAATGATCATCTTGGTAATCAGCCTATTTCGAACTAAGTTGCCAACTAGGAGCACTAAATCCAACCTATGTAGCATTAAATTAGTCCATTTTTCCTCTTTCTTTTTGGAGCCTGATGCACACGAAATGTTTTTAGGTGATTTCCATGAGGATATCAACAAAATGGCTGACTATTCGGATGCACGTCGCGAAAGTATAACGGACACGCGGCCTTTGGAAGCAAACGGATCGGGTCTGGACACGGGATGGGCGTGGTTCACCGTACTCGGATGCTGTATTGTACATATGGTTGTAGGTACGTTTATTTTGTACCTATAACAACTCGCTTTACCAAAGCAGATCTTCATTGTGAACCTTATTATTCACAATAGCCTAAGCAGAGCTTGTATAACGCGAGTATAAAGTTGACAAATAGCCCACAATTACCAATTTTCGAAGAAAATATCAAAACTAGATTTAAAAACACTCTAAACCCCGTAGCTGCTTTACTCATGGGGTCTGGGTAGGTTACTGGTTATGTCAGAGCTTCATTAGACTTGAAGGCGGAAGGGCTCTCATACCAGTCTTCATTCGAATCACATTCGTTTTATATCACCATGTACTCTTTTGCTGAATTGCAGGGGGTATCGAACGATCTAGTGGCATAGTTTTTCTTGGAATCAGCAAGATCTTTCCGGACGCAAGCACTTTCAGCATCGCTTGGATCTTTTCCCTCTATACTACCGTGCGACTTGCTGGGGGTACGATTATGAATTATGAATACAATGGGTTTTACCCATCCTCGGAACCAAAGCCGGGGTTACTTTTTATAAGAAGTTCCAGTTGAAGAAGACTTTTCGAGTATTTTGCTTTTTTGGTGGTGACCATGAACATATACCGCAAAGTGAAATGGCCCTTGGTTAAAACTTCATGTAAACAACATGTACATATTTAAAGTTCCCCCGCCAAGATTTAGTGCAGCTAGTATACAGCTCTAAAATCTCTTGCTTTCCTTATCAACTTCACCTTCGGCAAACGCAGCACATCGCACATACATCGTTTTCCATTTTCTCTTTTTCTCTGGCCTGCCTTGCCCACTGTTTGGCGTATATTTTCATCAGTCTGCAACGATGGCCGGGACAACGACGATGTGGGGTAATCTATGTAAGGATATTGAGCCTTACAGACAGATGTCCTTTATGGCATTGGAACAAGCGACGAAAACTGTTCGTCATAAATCCATTAGTTCTTAAAAATATTTTTTCTTTTCCGACCTCGCCTGTGGTCTTGACATTGTGAATAATTGTTTTCCTATACATCTCTCTCGTTTTGTGTTTTTTATTCTCCTCCTTATATGCTTTCCTTCTTCATAATGGTCGAATATAGCCTATAATGTGTCTGCCATCTCTGCCCGTTCACTTCATGAGACGAAGGATACTTGATATATGGAAGCACGTTATAATTTTTCTCCCATCTAAGAGTGTTATCTAAATTTTAGATTATAAGTGTCATAATTTATTGTATTTCACGATATATTGAACTCTGTAACCCACAACTCTATGTTTAAACTTTTCAGCTCCTTTGATCAGCATCCTGCTCCGTAGAGTCACGGCGCGGTCGTTGGTGATGGCAGGCGGGATTCTACACGTTGTTGGCATAGTCCTGGCCGCTTTCCCGTTCTCGATACCCTACCTTCACGTAACTCTTGGCGTAATCACGGGTAAGCGGACCGACGCTATTGCATCAAATACTTCCAGCTTCATCCTTCGACGTCTCCAGTACAGATCTACACGCATAAATACTAGTAATTGATTGTGTTGGATCCATGGGCCCAAAACAATTGTCATTGAGTGGTTGAGCATTTAGTTTTAATTATTAGACGTGGTCGACTCGTATTTAATTAGTGTTCAATTGCTTGGTTTTGAAAATTTTGAGAATTATTGCGATTATTGACAAGAGAATTGTTTTTACTTCATATGTTCGTTACTAGGTTTGGGCGGGTGCTTCGCGTATTCTGCGAGCGTAACCGTGGTCGGTTGGTATTTCGAGAAGTATCGGGGCATCGCCATCGGTATCGGGACATGTGGTATCGGCATTGGGACGTTCATTATGCCACCGCTTATCACATGGTTATTCGATGAATACGGTTACATGGGAGCCATGCTTCTATATGCGGCCTCTGCGTCACACGCGTGCGTCAGTGCAGCTCTGTACAGACCGCTGAAATTGCATCGAAGAATTCATGCCTCGAGGTTGGAATATTTATTTTTTAATTAGAACGCACATTATTCGACTACTCTTGAATTTATTTGCGGCAACACGGGTAGAGATGCGATGGAAAGTAAATGTCACTTTCACCATTTCTATTTAGCTTCATAGATTCCTGCATAATCATTTACAAGTTACTGTTACATTATCGACATTTCCATATAGACTAACAAGCGAAGAAATGACAAAAATGAGTGTGCCCCGATAAAACAATAAAATGTGATCATCTGCACGGGATGTGTAATGTTTTTGATCACCCCAATGGATAATAGGTATCCTGCAAGAATCGATATGCCCGCAGCTATTTTCATTTAATTACCGCGTCATACAAGAGAGCACTCGATAACCGTATGACGTCCGCCGAGTATAATTATTGAAAAACAGATCGTTAAATAATTTGGTCTGAATAGACACGTATATTCCTTATTCATTATACAGCAAGAAGTTTTACTGGTTTCTGTGCTTCTGAACACGCGATTGTAACAACATACGATACATGTTGTATAATGATAGAGACTTGGCTATATGCTCCCAGTATGTAAGAAAGACAATAGTTTATTTTAAAAATAAATTTACAAAAACTTCATGGTATGTAAATACACACGATTGTGTCGCAAAGGTCCCGATGAACTTTCTTCTCTATCGAAATCTGCTTCTTATCACAGAGAGTGTATAATATTATTAAAACAGTTTTAAGAACGAAAATGATCCGTTAGAATATTCGAATGTGTGTTATACATGTCTTAGAACTAAATTAAGGGGTAAATTTCCAGAGACAACGCCGGACTTTGTCAAGAACTCGAAGCGACAGTATCATCACGTACTTCACCAACGAGTGAGACAGGGGAATGCATTGAACAGGAGACGAATTTGCAGGAGGTTGGCGATAACAGACTTGGAGATACTAGCGTTATAACGAGAGTAGAGAATATTTCGACTGACGATAATCAAGAATCAACCCATGGTGCGTGTTCGGCGGATATCCAAGAAAGGAGCAAAGACGAGAGCGGTATACTAGTGGGTGTTAGTTCAGATGTTACGGATAGAAGAAGTAAAGGTCTTCGAGTTGATGGGGCAATAGGCGCATGTCCAGTTGGTGTCAGATACTTGGGTCGACGTGGGCGACAATGTTTGAGTAAAATTGTCTGTTCTCTAGGACTGAACTTGTTGAAGGATTACCCCTTCTTTGCCTGCGCCGTGGCCATCTTGCTTTTTTCTCTTGGCTTTCAATCTGGAATGATGTTTCTCCCTCCTTTAGGCATTGCCAATGGTCTGTTGCCATGGCAAGTGAGTTTAGTCGTCGCGTTAGCGGGTGTGGCGGACACCATATTCAGGATAGTTGCTGGTATTGTCGGTGATATAGCCTTGTTGCGACCTTACCGACTGTACATCTACAACTCTTACGTCTTCTGTATGTCTATCGCTGCTCTGTCGTGCACCTTCGCATCGACGTTTGGAGGGTTCATAGGTGTAGGCATGCTCTTCGGAATTTTTAGCGGAATGATCGCAAGCCAAAAATCAGTGGTGATCGTCGACTACCTAGGAGTGGACAAACTGGCTGATTCGTTTGCCGTATTGATGTTGTTCCAGGCCGCTGGTGCTCTGATGGGACCTCCGATTTCAGGTGAGGTCACTCATAACTATACAGGCAAATGTCAAACATATTTACTTTTAGAAATTTCCCTGAGTTTCATCCGTGCTGTCCTGGGACAGCCGGTGTGAAGGAGGTAGATCCTTTTCTGTCCTCCTCCGTACATTCTTTCAAGTATTTTCGAATAAATAAATCAATGCAATGTAATTTGATTGAATTACCCGGTTAAACGAATAAAAATATAAAATTGAGACATGCAATAATAGAGCGAACGTTTCATAAATCTTCTATGTCGATAAATTAAATATGAATAGAAGTGGCTGCATCCTCCAACCTCCCCTCTCGCTTTCGTAATTTTATCCCTTATTCCATCACTCCCCTCAACTTCCATTTGCAAATGAAAGAGCGAGGATATCTGGTCAGGGAACATAATCCGATACGCCATTTGTCCGCGAAATGGGGATTTTGAAAGTAATGAGCGATGCGACGGTTAGCCAGCAGGGCGAGCGAGAACTTGTTTACTTAGCCGATTATAAAGTTCCACGGTGTCAGATTAAACGAATGTTGCGTATGTACATATATAAAGAGGACTTTAACGGTTTTACATATGTGTTGTGAAAGGTTGTGTATTTGTTGAATATTAATTCATACTAAAAATTATCATTAATTTATTAACAATCACCGAAAGATTTTATTGAGACATCGATAATCTTAATGTGAAGATTCGAGGTGTAAGTTACTGTTGACGGGAAGTCGAAATTCGATACTCTCTGTGGAAAACATCTTATCGATGCCATTTTGACCAATAACGCCACCACGTGTCGAGAGGTTGTCCTAACCCCATCCTAATCATTCGGTGGTTATGGGCTATAGGAAATTTTCCGTTGCCAATTAAACAGATAAGTTCTGAGTTCTAATTTTGCTTTGTTTTTGTTTCCTTGGTGCGATTACCAGTGCGACCACGCCTTTTGAACTCGATGCAGCGGATTCTCTTAGTTTCTTCGCATTAGCTTCGATTCGATGTTGCAGGTCTTCTACGTGATATTTCCGGGAGCTACAACGAAGCGTTTTACTTCAGCGCCGCTACTAACATGGCGGGTGGGCTAATTCTCGTCTCTGGTAACATCGTCTACTATCGTCGGCGCGTTATCTCCTCGTCACACGAACGATAGGCCATAAAGATTAGGTAAAAAAATTCGCAACTTATGTCCGTTTAAAACTGGATGAAGCAAAAGGTGCACAGTTCGTTCAGATCTCGCGCAGTTATCTAATTTCTGCAGGAAATTTCTACCGTAACCATCAAGAAATTCCCATCTCCCCATTTATCACATCCGAATTGGTCTATGCATCTAAAGCAAAGGTTAAATGCTAATATTACTCAAATGTACGCAATAGGTATAGTGAAATAAAGGGTGGGCGCTAACTCTTTTCCTTCTGTAGAGTTGCATATATGTATCAAAACTAAGGGCGGGGGAATAGATAATAATCATCTTATCGTTCGGACTAAACCCCTTTTGATCTCGGACAACCTGCAATTACCCAAATCCATCCACACTCATCATGGAAAACAAATGCTTTAATAATTGTTAAAGAATCAGTCAATTCTGCTCATTCATCATTTAGCAACCTCCGTACAAAAATATGCTTTGCAAATGTGGTTATGTAAGAAAAGTAGATATTCACAACTCCTCATGCGCATGTTCTGAATGTCTTGTGACCTTACTCCCATTTCATTGTTTGGATAAAGCGGAATTTGATTTAACAATCAACTACAGTCTAAAAGAACCCATTCTCAACTTGTACCAAAAATGTCAAAATCTTAATTTCAAACCGTTCACCGTAACTTATGACAAAAATTATCTGCTATCGATGCCGACAATTATTTCTTCAATCATTTGAATATAGACAGCCGATACCTTACAGAAAATTAATTTGATGAAAGATACGTCAATGGACATAATGGATTGTCAATTACACACTTCAATTGTTGCAGTTTGAAAGAATATTTTGATGACAGAAATATTGAAGCAACTTTCTATAAAATTCGATGTAATCGCTGTAAGTGAAAGGTGGCTGAACACGAACAGCTTCTCGTACCACCTTGATGCCTATGTCTTCTATGGAAAGTGGATACGAAACGTGGTGGAGGAGTTAGTCTGTTTATACGCGACAATATAGAGTGTGTATTAAGAAATGACCGATGACCTATCGTATGTTATTGATGATTGCTGTGAATGTGTCGCTGTTGAATTTAAATGCCACAATAAAAGTGCGATTGTTAGTTGTATGCATAGAGCTCCTGGTACTGATATAGATTCCTTCACAAACCACATGACTAATTTTATAGATAAATCAGCCAATAAGACAATATATATGTGCGGAGATATGAATATTAATCTTCTATCTCATGAAACTCACATTAAAACGTCTTCATTCTTAGATAATCTGTTCAGTTCAGGACTATATCCAATCATAACAAGACCAACGAGCATAACTGAGTATTCAGCGACCCTTATTGACTATATTTATGTTACTTACGTAAGTTATAGGATTGAGAGCGGTATACTAATAAATGACACCACTGACCACCTACCAGTATTTATGCTGTCTAGCTACGTGAATAATAATAAGGAAAACTGCCTACATCCCAAAGCGTATAGTCAATGATGAAAGTACTAACAGGCTAATAAATGAATTAATCACAATCGACTTGGATCCGATACTACATGAAAATGACCCAAACACAGCCTACAATAAATTTAGCGAACTTTTACAAACACTCTATGATAGGCACTGCCCCATAAAATATATTCAACACACTAATCGAAACATGGGATCACCGTGGTTAACAAAGGGACTGAAAAATGCGTGTAAAAAGAAAAAAAACTTTTCCAGCCGTATTGGAAAAAAACTCAATAAAACATCGATGAAAAGATATAAAATCTACAAAAATAAACTTACAACGATCTTACGAAAAGCCCAAAAAACCATTATACGAAACTTTTGGAAAGCTCTAAAGGGAATATCAAAGCTACGTGGAAGATAATCAATGGTTTAGTTAAAAAAGGCAAATTAGAACAACAATATCCAAGTGGATTCAAAACTAATAATTAACTGGTATCTGACCAAAAATCAATAGCTAATGGCTTAAATATTTTTCTACCATTGTCGGTAGTGACCTAGCCAAGCTGATTCCCAAAAGAAATGACTGCACATACAGTGACTACATGCCCGACCCACTCCAAAATTCAATGTACCTCGCCAATGTCACCGAATGCGAAATAATTGATGTCGTTAATCAATGTAAAAATAAATCATCATCTGGGACTGATGGACTAAGCATGGAATTATACAAAAAATTTATCCAGCCTATAACAAAACCACTGTGCCATATTTTCAACCAATCATTTGAATATGGAATATTTCCTGAAGGAATGCAAATAGTTAAAACCATACCGCTCTTTAAGTCAAGTGACAATCAACTATTTACCAATTACCGACCCATTTAATTACTCTCCCAGCCGTCAAAAATACTAGAAAAGTTATTCAACAAAGGACTAGTACAATTTGTCAATGCAAATAAAATTTTATACCAGAGTCAGTATGGATTCAGGAGAAATATGTCGACATCACTCTTAGAGCTCATAGAAGGAAGTACTCATGCCATTGACCAGTCCAAATATACAATGGGAGCTTTCGTCGATTTGAAAAAAGGCTTTTGACACCATCGACCATTCTATTCTGATAAATAAATTGAAAGTGTATGGTATTAGAGGCGTCGTGTCACAATGGATAGGTAGCTATTGATATAATCGTATGCAATATGTGTCCTTCAATAATGTCAGTTCTGATCCGCTATTTATAAAATGAGGTGTACCACAGGGCTCAGTTTTGGGACATACTTTGTTCATTTTATATACCAATGATCTTTGCCATACTTCGTCTCTATTAAAGTTTATACTGTATGTTGATGACACTAATATATTCATCTCGGACAAAGACCTAGGAGTTGCGAGTAGAAACCTGTGCATTGAATTAGAAAAAGTCACTAAGTGGTTTCATGTCAATAAATTATCTTTGAATGTGTCAAAACGCGAATTATATGGCATTCACAGCAAAACCAAAGTATATAAGATGTGACATAGTCTTTGATGGCAACTATTTGAAAAAAAGTTTATTCTACTAAATTCCTTTGTGTGTATATATCGATAGTAATTTAACGTGGAATAATCGTATCAAACACGTTCACTCCAAAATGTCTAAAAGTATGTACGTATTATACAGAGCCAAAAATTTCCGATGTAGTAATGCATTATATTCATTGCATTGTACTCTCCTAGAGCCATATATTAACTACTGTATTGAAATCTGGGGTAATAACTATTTATCTCGCTTACGGAGTCTCTTATGTTTTACAGAAGAGAGCTATAAGAATCGCTATAAGAATCGTATATGGATTGAAATTCGGTGAACATACTGCCACAGGCTTCAAATCACTTGATATTTTGAATATTCACGTTATGAGAGATTCACGTTTGAATTGTTTCACCTTATTGTTACTGTACTCTATTTCCATGTCATTGCAATCATTAATATTGTTAAGGGGAGTGGGGATTAAAAGCCTTAGGTCTTCTCTCCCTTTCTCATACTTCTATATTCAGTGTATATAATGTTGATGTTTCACTGATTTATTGCAAATTCGTGTTATAAATGAATGTGCACTGTATATATATTTGAGAGAAAAACATCTTTTATCTTATCTCAAGTTAGGGAATAGATATTTTTACCGAATATAAAATGAGAACGAGCACAATCTCAATTTCCGAAAATATGGGTAAAACATCCCAAAAGGTGGCTGCGAAGTGGTAGTTTATTTCCGATCACAATACTTATGTTCTTTTCATTCTCATATCTCTGGCCTTGGTTTTCACTTCAGCGCGCGTTGCTTTCTAGATTTTCTAGATTATGTTTGGCTCACCTGGCACGTGGTCTGAATCAGACAAATGCCATTCAATTTATTCTTCACACTTTTACTTGCTGTTGGTATCGCATAACTTTTATATTTAACACATCCTCTCTTTAGCGGAACATTTTTTCCGTTTCCCATATTCGCCATTCGGCGTTGAGGTATATAGTATTGTTTTAAATGAGCATTGCATAGATCTGCACTACCCATCTCCGTAACCGCAAACGGACATCGATTTTAATACATCTCATGCTCTAGTAGAGATTGTTTTTAACCAACATCAGTAGTCAACTAATATGTATAAATCGAAATTCTTTATGCAGTATGTATCAAAAGGATGCAACGACCTTTGCAGGACCCATGAATGTTTTTTCTTGAAACACTACTGTGGCAAAATTTTAACTAAGCGTAGATATTTAATAGCTTTTATAAGGTTAGTACAAGCGTATTCTCGTACGGATTGCCTTGGCCTGTAAATTTACATGAGCATGTAAAAAAATTAGCAGCTGCCATTGTCATTAGTAGCCCATTGTTATGTCATGTGATTGCCACGGAGATAGGATTATTTTTTGCAATTTTAAAATAAAAATGTTTCTTCACCTAATTTGTTATACAAATCCAAATAAATTTCAGTATCACGGATACCGGAATACCAATTCGACTAAAGTTTTATATTTAAAATAAAACCCCAAATCTTGGCCATGTAGATTCAATTGTTAGTTTTTATTCAGTATTACGCTATTCGTAAGTTTGTTTCTGACGTATGCCGCTTTTTGTATTCGACGCCTTGTCCTCGTTCAAATACCAAAGCTAATCAACTACCCGATGCAAAGAAGCCCATTACCATGACAACACTAAAGTAATCTTTACACCATTCCCAAGTCGAACGATAAGTTTCTAATTTTGATAAGGCTGGACTTGGCCTATACGTCCAGTTCAAAAACAGCACATTTATCAATCCGTGCAGGTCTGCGATTCCACATGCCGAGACCCTATTGAGCGGTATGATTTGGGAGACCCTCAAGTACCGCCTGTAAACGACTTACACGGTACTTGTATCTGATGTATAGTCCATCCTTCTCCCCTTAGCTATTGCTGTATTCACCCGCACATCCTAGGTTGTCTGATGACGGGATTCGGACATGGTCACGTTAATGCGCAATGATCAAGCACGTTTTGTTTGCTTTACTTGATCCCGAAAATGGAAATTGCAGTCATTAGTATTGTCTCTGATGTCGAAGGCCGATGGTGATCTGAGACATGTGTCGATCGGAATCTTACTCCCATCATTGACCGATAGCCACATTTATTTCGGCCTTATAAAAATTTTGAACACAGGATGTTATACTATGAATTTATTTGCTACAACCGGTTCTTGAACATTTCGCCACTAAGCTCATGCAGAAGCTATGTTATTTAGCTCCTGTGATGGCTTGGCATTGGGCAGCGAGTTCGGAGATTGCAGCGGCGCCGCTTGCCGTACGCATATAGCTAGGAGCATGCACATGGTCACTAAAAGCATTGCTCCGAGGACGCCCAGGACGACGTAGACTTTAGCGTATGCAGACTCGTTTCTCCTGTTTGACAGACGGCGGCGACCAAGGTCTCGGAAATCGGCGATGGAGAGACTCCGGTCATTCACGTTGACTTTTCTCACGATAACGTAACCGGTGGCGGTTGTTGCGTGGTCTGCAAAATTGGTTGATTTCTTTTTACCCCTATAGTCTTAAGTGCCAATAAAAAAAGTCGAATTAGCAAACAATTCTCCAACCAGAATCTGTCAACTTAGTTTGATGTTATGTACCTAGCGACATTGCTTAGCTACTGGTTACCCTTGTGTTGAATTTTCTTCAGGCTAATTCAAATACACCCGATTTTCATTGCTCAACTTCAATTTAACAAACATAACCTCATAGCTGGAAAGGCATGCACAGAAAAACCCCATACCTCTGATGGGACCACCAGAGGTATAGGGGTTTTTTTTCTGTTCATTTCTTTCCAACTATTCAGAAGAACTACATTGGCTACCCCGTTAACATCACGTCAACATAACCTCATGACGGATGTGCCTATTCTAACTCAAGAACATAACCCGTAAATGTGCATGTGATAATAATTATTGCACTCACTGTATTCGCCGTGGCTTCTCCCGCTCCGATGCGCCATGTCTCGCTTTTTGCGTTCGTTAGTACAGGAATCCTGTAAATTACATAGTCGTCACATGTGGAATTGATTAATAGTTCACAGAAGTCGGATTGCGGTTAAATTAGTTTAACATCAACAGATCTGGATAAAGTCCATTAGTTGGGTTTTCTCTCGGTGCATAGCTAAACTATACGATGATGGGACTGCCACGCAAATTCGATAAGTTTTCGAGCCTAACAGCTTAAGCTAAAGCTTAATGGCCCGAACTGGTTTACATCAAGATTTACCATCCATTAGTGTTGGATACTAAATTTTAATTTTTAAATGTTGACAAAATTTAAATTTAAGCTTCTTAAAGCTTTTGATGTCAAGCTGGTGTGTAAGTATAATATTGAGACTCATCTTTTAAAATGGGAGACTACCCTTATCACCGGGTAAACGCAAATATATTGTACATAGTTACAGACCACTCCGCAGTCGTCGTTACATATGACAAAGTGGCACATGAAGAATATAGCTCTAGATCGAGGCAGTGTAAATGAGCGGAAGTAAGGGCTCCACGACGTTCTAGTAACCGAATCGTACTTGAAGCCGACGGTCTTGTCGAAAACCAAGCCGTCGCCGCACCTGGTTTAGATACTCCATTTAGTAAAATATGGGTGCGCTAATAAGTTATACGCTGAAAATTTTTCTAATATACTAAAGACTATGCTAATATGTAACAAAAAGTTGGTGAAAATGTAGCTAATATAAATTTATGAATTTGTATACCCCAAATGGTGCTATTCCACAAAACTAAGGACGTTACAACTGCCACAGGACAGTTGAACCGCTATTTGGTATCTTCGAGTCACGGCTTAACATTACAAACCGGTTTTTAGAGATAAAAACATGCGTAATTAGCTTACACTCCCTTATACACCATGTCTAAAGGTAAGATTCATGCCCGTCCATTACCTTCAATAGCATACACGTACCCGGCGCGTATGATGTAATACTTTTTGCCATAATCGTTGCTCGCGAAGCACGATATGGGTTTGATGGGAGCCCTCTGGTCGACTGAAAGATAATTATTTCATGTGACCAGGTCTTTCCTGAACGTACGGTCAGACTTAAGCATAGTTATACAAAAGTTACTGCAGCTAGATATATCGAGCGTTATTTAGCACTTAGTTGCTCCCACTGCTCCCACATTTAAACGGTACAAAACTGGATCGTATGGTATAAAATTAATTCTTAAAATTCTAAGCGAATAGCAGTCGAATTGATTTTGTATTTTTAAAATCGTCGCGAAACGTCTAATTGGTCCATTGGTATGCGACGTCATTTATGGTATAGAACTACACTTATATTGTTCTTATGGGATGCATTGTGCACAGGCTATTCAAGATCGCAAAATGAGCATTTTTTAAGCTTTTAAAACAGCATTACGTGATAATGCTCGAAGTCGGACGAGCTTGCCCAAATTAGTTTCCTTCCCATCGAGATTGGCGCCGACGATGTTCACGAGAGACATGTCGATCTTGAGGTTAAGCATCGGACCCTTATAGCTGGGTAGATCTTGTGGAGCGATTATGCTGTTAACATAGATCTTGTGGAGCGATTATGCCGTTAACAATCGACAAAGTCATATATATGCGAGATAACTGAAAGCTCTCTATTGCATATGTAACGGTATCTATACTATATCGTACCGTGAAAAATTCACGGCGGTCAATAGGGTAAATGTCTGATCAAGTGCAGCTAATTGTGGCCTAACATATGCATACAACTCGATACTCACTAATCTTTAACATTCACAGGATTCTGTTTCTCTGTTAGCGTGTAGTTGTCGTACGCGCAGAGAATCGTCTGCCTCAGTTCCGGTATCATAACCTCCCGACCGTGCTCACCCCATCCGCCGCGTAATAAAAACGTGTATGTTTCGCTCTTTTCTCGTTTCTGGAAGTAGGTACGCAACATACGGTTAAAAACTACCGCGTAAAACAGGCGGACTTCGAAATGCAATCCAATAACTAAGTTACTAAGGAAAGTCGAAAACGGGTTTCATCACACATCCTAACATTTTACGTCGTCACTTCGAAAGTGTGTATGCGAGATTTACAATAACTTATAACTAAAAGTTATGGAATGCAATATTGAACCAGGCAGCCTTTATACAAGTTAATGCATGATTGTATTGTGCGTTTCGTTCATGAAGTCGCGGATAAATAACACTATTGATATTAACGCATTAAATCAAAAATGGTGAATCATTCGAACTATTTAGCTATTGCGCGTTATTCGTACATAAAGCGAGCAAAGATCCGGGTGCAAATCGCCGGCCTCGAGGTCGAGAATAAGTCGCTGAGTGGCTCTGTCGATGCGGGTGAAGTTATGAACTCCGTTGGAGCATACACCCACGACATACATACTCATGTCTGACGTCACTTCCACATATCCGCGAGAGCCTACTCTCTCCGGGCAAACACGGGAAACTAAAATCGGACCAACATGTTAATGCACTACCATGACAAATATCGCGCTGAATTACCTCTCCACTATGAATTAAAATAGTGAACTATCATAATTTCAAAAAAATCGACATTGTTACCTATTACTTCAAGCGCATAATTACTCGTTCAGAAGTAACGTTTGACTACTCACTTTTGACGATGTTGTCGTTGTGCAGCGAGATTATTGTCTGCAAACAAATTTTGTTATAGTACACGTCGTGCATATACTACGCAGCTCAGCCAGCCATTCTTCTACAACCAGCTAAAGCTCGTTCAGCCCTAATTATTTCGTCCAATGCCGTTTCGTCCGCAACCATTTTGTTCACTAAGCACCGAAGCAAGTCAAGTTACGAAACTTAATATAAAATTTAAATATTACCCACTAACGAACCTCGACGTTTGGGTTCCTATGTTTAACATTGGTATAACCGTTGTACACTCAATACCATTCGGGCCTTAGTCAACAAACATACAATGCGACAACACGTAGATATGAACTTTAAACCAACGAAACGAGCTCTACTCTGCGTGGCTCTTTACTTCCCAAGCGGACGTTAAGCTATATAGGGTTTTCAGAATTGGATTAAACCATTTTGAAATTTTATTCTATTTTATAGAATACTTTTACACTTTTTAACCTATGGGCATTTACTCACATCGTCTGCCGAGTTGGAGTCCGACGTTTGAAATACAAGCAAGATAGCAGCCTGAAAGCGGAGTTGAGTAGAGTAATGATAATTTATACAGATTACGATAGGTAATATACATTCTCATTACACCCAAATTTCTTACATACGTAGACGTCTATACGATTAATAAGGTTACCACGTAAAAAGTTATCAGCTTGAGTAAAAAAGGTTTAGAGTAAAAAACGGTTTTGGCAGCTATTCAGCGCATATACAATACCTTCGATACTCGTATATCACCCCGCCAAGGATAATATCGAGCATCTACCCATCTTAGAAACGGGTTTACTCCAGCAATCGGGGATAAATGACTTGCTGATGATCACCGCAGAAAGGTCGACTGGTGGAAGTTTCGAACCCGCGACCTTTCGGTTACGAGTCTGGTGTTCCTACCACTCGACTAACTGCTTCCCCATCCCTCCATCCGATATAAACAATTATCCACCTGGGCGGCAATTGTCGGGAGGAGTGGTGTCCACCGTTGTCGATAATACGCTACACCCTCATAAGATTAATACAATGCGGAGAGTAGTGGATCGTAAAGCTAGTCTCTTCACACTAGCAACTATTGCACCTCTTCGTTTTATCCAAATATCCGATGACTGGCCTAGACGACAGGTCGCTGCTGGTATAAGGTTGATGGTTACCTTCTACGTTCGACGAGTCGAACGATGCCAACAATTTCAGGGCAGTAATCATTGCATGAGACCGCTAATTTCCTCCAGTCCTTTTATTTTTACAGACTAACATTTGATAATTTTACAGTCACCAACTTATGCTTTTGTTTTTCCTGTAGGCATTTATTGCTATTACCACAGAATAGCTGAAAATTTTTATTGTAGGTATTGTAATGACATTTCTTTATACACCACTGCATACGATGGTAGATAATGTAGACAGATATACAGTATACAAAATTACAGGCTTATGCTATGCAGTATTTACTGATGTTAAGCGCTGAACAGCTGACGTAATAAGTAGCTTAATCAAACGTAATTTCATTTCAGCCGATTTCGTTAAGTCAAATGCATTTCAGATAGCTCCGAATCTAAGCAATAAAGCATACCTTATTGTTTCATTAATCTAGCAACGAGATTTTTCAAATGCTCTGTAGTATCCTTACCCAGATCAAAACCGAATTCGCCCAACGCGAAGCCATAACCTGAAATATACACAAACGCAGAAATCTTTCAGGTTACTAAATAAGTTTTGTGTCATGCAATATTAGTTATTTCATATTTCATTTAACTCTTGTGTTAGGCTATGATTTACCTATATGTACTTACTATTGTGTTATACAACACAATTAGTTATCACACGAAATGTATATAGGCGCCTTAGATACGTACTAGTTATTAGGGCGCCTCCAAAACAAATGTATTATTTTATTATAAGTTATGTTGTGGCCATGGAGATAACGAAATGAAAAATAAACGGTATTGATGAATACTATCGACGAATACTCTCCTAGTACCATATTTAATAGCCATCAATATACTGAACATGAAAATATACAAAAAAAACAATGTAATAAAATCTCTACTTCATTATCTTTCCGCCCACTCGTTACCAACAGACGATGGTGGGAAACGTTTAGTTTAACACTACAGAGATGAAGACGAATATCGATGTCCTCGTATTATCAGTTACAAAAGGGTTAATGTATGTAGGCTATTAAGAAACCAGGGTTACGATTGTACTCCAGCTGAGTGCCGAATACATACCAAACGGATGGTATTCCTTCTAAATCGCTCGATATCGCTGTGACTTTGGTTTTTATAACGCCACGAAAACTCGACTTGCCCACCCCATATTTCCGAATCGATTCACCCTACAACGATCAAAAATGGCGTTCTGAAGAAACCAGTACTTTTTGATGGGGTGGTAACTATTAGTATTATGTATTAACGCGTGGCCTGAATAACATTTATTGAATCAGCTTCCACGCCATATGACGATTCTTGGTTTAAATAGGTAGATTTAAAAGTGAATACCCTTTCCAGTTTCGAATAGTAATAAACTATTTGAACCAATCGCAAATGTCTGGTGTCTTTTTACATACAGGTTTACGCTCGTTCTCGCCGTGGCTTGCGTGACCGAACGTTTTGAGAGTTCAAACTGATTTTCCCGCGTGGTTACTATAAATTATACGAAATTGGAATGATGAGATGGCGTTTCTACGCTGTTCTGGGAAAACAGAGGGTTGTAAACACCAAATTGACTTACATCGCCCATAAAACATAGTAAATCTACACCAGTTTATTTGCCTCTTGTGTTTTCTCAATCATCTGTCTGTAATATAGGCATGAGGAGCTGAATTGGCTTGTATTTGACGTAGATATATTATTTATATATATTACCACTAATAAGTATCAGGGCCGAATATGACCTTGTCTGAAATGTTACTACTTGC
>WURV02227366.1:0-10138 GCA_011762755.2 Epimenia babai | reverse complement strand
CTGACTCGTTTATCCAGGCTGACTCGTTTATCCAGGCTGACTCGTTTATCCAGGCTGACTCGTTTATCCAGGCTGACAGTATGACAATATCGGCGTGTGAATACCTAGCTACTCGAAGCCACCCCACTATTTTATGCCTGGGATATTTCGTTATACTATCAAGGGTATTTTTCTACCAGGCCCTTGAAGCACCCACAGTACCATGTACACGGGGCATCAGCCCGTAATAGTGAGTATCCTAGAAGTCCACCCACCCATCCATTTACCCATCCACACCCTGTAGCTACCCCCATGTTCCCCAAGTACACCAGTGAAATAAGCATGATTTTCATGCGCGGCATATATAACATTCTGACATTTAACATCTGCTTATACAAGGTATTGTATACGCGCTGAATAGCTGCTAAAAACCTTTCATGGTAAACGGCATCCGGGAGCCTTTATTGGCTGATACTTGTGGTCTATAAATGTTGTACTCTACCTTTCACCATAAACAATCATTGTAAACCGCATCTGAGAGCCTTTCTTGGCTGATACTTGTGGTCTATAAATGTTGTACTTCACCTTTTACCATAAACATTCATTGTAAACCACATCTGACAGCCTTTATTGGCTGATACTTGCGGTCTATCAATGTTGTACTTTACCTTTATCTTTTGCATCTGAACTACTGACAGTGATTTGTTTTGGAGTTCGTTGGTTGTTGTGCATTTTATACTTTATATTTATTATTTTTATATATCAAGAAAGAACAATGTCGTTGCTACTAACATCAACTATTATTAATAAAGTAACACTACAACCTTGTCCTAAAATCTATACCCTACATGTTGTGTGTAGTTATTTATTTTAAGAGTTGAAATAATGGAATCCTTCATCACTACATTGCATAAAATCATTGCGTAACCTTTTAATCCCATACTTCCTTTTGACCCCATTCTTTGTTTTATCTCCATTCTTCTTTTTAACCCCAATCTTTTAACCCTATTCTTCCTTTTAACCCCATTCTTTCTTTTAACCCCATTCTTTTTTTAACCCAATTCTGTCTTTTAACCCCATTCTTTCTTTTAACCCCATTCTTTCTTTTAACCCCATTCTTTCTTTTAACCCCATTCGTCCTTTTAACCCCATTCGTCCTTTTAACCCCATTCGTCCTTTTAACCCCATTCTTTCTTTTAACCCTATTCTTCCTTTCAACCCCATTCTTCCTTATAACCCCATTCTTCCTTTTAACCCCTTTCTTCCTTTTAACCCCATTCTTTCTTTTAACCCCATTCTTCCTTTTAACCCCATTCTTCCTTTTAACCCCATTCTTTCTTTTAACCCCATTCTTCCTTTCAACCCCATTATTCCTTTCAACCCCATTCCTCCTTTCAACCCCATTCTTTCTTTTAACCCCATTCTTCCTTTTAACCCCATACCTTCTTTTAACCTCATTCTTTTTAACCCCATTCTTTTAACCCCATTCTTCCTTTTAACCCCATTCTTCATTTTAAGCCCATTATCTCTTTTTCACAAACAATTCTCGTATTCTTCGGGACAGAGGCTGCAAATTCTTCTCTTCGGTATATAATCGAGCTGTTTATTAAACTTGGATTTGTCTGAAACGTCCTTCACCACGACCCTAAAAATACTGAGGATATACGTAACGTTGATGTAACTAGCCAATGTCGTTCCTCGAAAAACTGGAATAACTGGAGGGAAACGCGCAGAAAACACTACTTATACCTCTGATGGGACTTGAACCCATGACCTCCGTATAATTGATCCGGTGCTCTACTAGCAGCGCCATACTTTTTCCTGCGCATTTAGGTATTTTACACGTCATGCACTTTGTTATACAATGTGCAAAAATAGTAGTAAACATGGATTCGAGGTTCCGGGTTACACTGTTCAATTCTGTTGAAATTGTTTTAGTGAAAAAGAACATTAAAAGTATATTAATCCCAAAATTCTACTAACGGTGCGATAGTAACAGTATTATTTTATAAAAACATGTTTTATCATGCTTTTAACTGCTGTATTGTATTAAATGGTGGTATATTGATGTATCTGCTCCATCTGTATATTGTTGAAGTAATATACTGAAGTGTAGGAATAAATCACCGGACTATAAAGAGGGTGAAATTAACAAGATTTTTGTAAAAAAACATGTCATGTTAAAATGCCTTATGTGCAGCAGATATACACCAGTTATATTAATGTCGACATTCATTTTTTCTCCCAAAAAATTCGATATACATGGATCACTAATTCCCATGCCAAGGTCATCTAAGATGTGCACTAGACAGCTGCTTAAATTACAACGCCATGATATAAAAAATGTTATTTCAATATTGACTGGCCATTGTACGCCGAATGGTCATCTACAAATAATGGGTCTATCCTTATCGGGTACATGTCCCAAGTGCTTACTTGACATAGAAACTGCTCTCCATCATGTTGGAGAATGTCCAGCATACAGCAGAATAAGACGATCTACCTTTAACAGTCCAGTTATCACTGAGAAAGATATGGGTGAAATCCATGGGTCAAAAGCCTTGCACTTTTTCTGCGCAAGACAGGCCGCTTGGCTGAATTTAATATGCCAGTTAATATGTAACACAAGGTGTCTACCATCAAATCTGGGCTAGCCTTGTTAAGGGCCTTTTAAGGCCTACACAACGATCTCTGATCAGCCCATAAATAAATAAATAAAATAAAATAATCACTAATTCCCATAGTTGCATATTTCCAACAAAAACAAAACATCGATAATTTCGTTATCTATGTTTTCCCACAATGCATTCTACAAAAATTGTACAAAAATTATATTTGGTAACTGGTGGTTTATTAATGTATATATACTACTCAAAACCTCTTAAAGATAACCCATATAATACAAGATAATACATTAAAATATATGTATAATACATTATGAATACAAATGTAATTGATTTGCTGGAGAGCTTGGGTGATCCTTAAAAAGTTTTGAGTAGTATATCACAAGGTTACACTTTTGTTTTCTGTATCACTGCTGTTACTCTTTTGCACTTCCTGCGAATCATTCACTTGATAAGGAATCTTATTTCAATTAGAGAGCTTGTAGATTTTGAACCATTTTTAGTTAATCATAGTAACCGTAAATTTGTCAAGTGTCTTTGATAGCCACATGTTAAAAATGTGCACAATGAATCAAGAAAATTTTATTTCATTTTCCCATTGGACCGAATAGGCGTAACTGTGACCGTGTCTTTGTCCCTTTGTCCCCTGAGTCCCGCGGCTACCGTGAGTTGTAATTTCGGCTGCAGATTATAACTTCTCTCATCGCATCAACCATTTCTCGTTTGGTGACAGCGTTGCCGGGGCGATCAACCCGATGGATGGTGAAGAACTGGTCACTAAAAACAGTACGTATAATGAATACGAACCGACATTCAAGTGAGGCTCATCTCATTTCAATCTCACCCCCCCCCCCTACTTCAATTCGAAATACCTGAGCTATCAAAATGTAGAAATAGTTTTTATGAGCACCCCCATCACCATCGCATAAATAATGATGTAAACCACTGGTGATATGCTAGTGTTGAGGCTGTTGTATCTGCACTAAATAGCTTCCATAAATAATGATGTAAACCACGCGTGATATGCTAGTGTTGAGGCTATTGTATCTGCGCTAAATAGCTTCCATAAATATTGATGTAAACCACGGGTTATATGCCAGTGTTGAGGCTATTGTGTCTGCACTAAATAGCTTCCATAAATATTGATGTAAACCACTGGTGATAGCCAGTGTTGAGGTTATAGTATCTGCACCAAATAGCTTCGATAAATATCGATGTAAACCACATTTGATAGGCTTTGTTGGTTGATATTCGCAGGCTACACGTAAATGTTGTAATGTACCTCGTTTACCTTTAATTTATTCTAAATTAATGCGATGTCTCAAACAGATCTTACCCTATGCCCCTATTTCGTTGTCTACTAGTACAGCCACACCGGCGATGTTGTTTTTTGTTCTAATCGAAGTCCTATTATATTTCAGATTACCACATCTATCAGTATTTCGTCCAGATCGTTCCAACCGATGTAAAAACGTACAAGTCGAACGTCGAGACGTATCAATACGCCGTCAACGAAAAGGTTCTGCCTTCGTTTCTGGTTTTGTGAGATTTTTGCTTGATAGTTTTACGTGGGATACGTCAGATTTTTACTTTTTATTCATTTTTGTGTGTGGCTATACCAGCTTGCTGCGGATATTGTTGGCCCTTTACCGAGATTAACCTGTGACTATCTCTTGGGTTGTAACTAGCGTTATTACTGTGGTTATGACTATGGCTTTCATTAGACTGTTACTAGGGTTATTTGTATAGTTACTAATATGGTTATTACTAGGGTTATTACTATGGTTATTGCTATAGTTATTACTATGGTAATTTCTATAGTTATTACTGTGGTTGCTAATATGGTTATTACTATGGTTATTGCTATCGTTATTACTATGGTAATTTCTATAGTTATTACTGTGGTTGCTAATATGGTTATTTCTATGGTTATTGCTATAGTTATTGCTATACTTGTTAACTATGCTTGCTATGACAGACAATAAAAACATACATGTCGATTGACGAGACGTACCCATATGTCTTCAACGAAAAGGTTCTGCTTAAAATCCTTTTACTATGTCACAATCCGTCTGCTGCATCCATGATGAGCGGTTATCCATGATGAGCGGTTATTGTCTGTTGTGGTTACGGAGACGTGATAGCGCCTTTAGATTTGAGATTTGTTGAATGACCTGTTGGCTAACTCGTTGAAACTTACGCAAACGTTACTTCCACACTGCCCAACAACGTTTCGGTTTGTCGATAAAAATTTGTCAAATTTTCCCAATACATGACACCTGTCAGACACCTGTAAGATTATCTGTAGCCTGCAATCAGCGGTGACAGAAAATCGATAGCCTTACAGTGCATAAGCTTCAGCCAATGAAACGCGAGTGAGAATATCCCGACCTCGTCATCGGTTGAAGCTTCCGATAAATCTTCGCGACAAGTCGAGACTTTCGAACGCACTCGATCGTTCAAACTCGCAATTTTTCTCGCAACGTCGGGTCCGATGTTGCGAGAATTTGATGCTGGGGCCGTGTGCTTGATCACACAAGTTGGCCAACACATCGCACGGCATGAAGGCGCTATCACAAGCTGGATTTTCCCATTGACTGTCCGGGCTGGATCCCTTGCTTTCAGAACCGCAGCATCGACCACTCGAAGGGCAGCCACGGCGTGCCGGGCATCTTCGTCAAGTACGACGTGTCGCCGCTCCAGATTCGAGTCGTTGAGGAACGCCGACCGTTCTGGAAGTTTCTCGTGCGCCTCTGTGGCATTGTCGGTGGAATCTTCGCCATGTCAGGTGGGTATGACCACACGGTTTATAACCACCGTCCACTGTACGGCATATTATTTTCGCCGATATATATTTCGCCTGCATAGAAATTTAGGTAAATTCGCCGATCTTTATTTTCGCCTGTAATAAAAAAATAATAAACAAAAAGTTCACTTTCCACTGTCTACGATCTTTGTTTTGGTTGCCGTAATAGTTACTTCCTGTTCAGTAAATCCCGCCTTTTGTGTCGTCTGCACATTCGTCTGCACGTTGTCCTGGTTGAGTCGCCGGCATGAATACAATCTTAAATTATTTCAAACCAGTGTCACCGACTCCGGCCGTACGGCAGTCTCTTTATCCAGTCTGATAGCGATTTAGATGTTGAAATCATAAAGGCGGCTAACTGCGCAGTTGATAAAACCGTGTCAGTGTATAGCGAAAGCGAAACCGATGTGTACAATGTCGTTACCGGTCAGTCGTCTTTCCCTAACGCCCGCAAGCGTCGAAAGCGTCATACGAAAGGCGTTAGGAAAGATAGAAAGATCGAGATTGCGAAGTACGGGGATGAGGCGGCGTTCAGAAGGCACACAAATAAAAAAATAAAATAAATACAATTCGCCGAAAAGAGGCATCGGCGGATCGGCGATTATTTTACACCGGCGAAAATAGTATGCCGTACAGTAGACAAATCAAGGTAAGATACAAATGACAAATGCCAGTAGGGTATATTTTACATCAGTGAAACCTACCTGACGGCAGTGTACGGTGCACCCAAGCTGCCAGCTCCGCACGCCATGAGTAAATCCATAAGCTCCAATGGAACAATATCGTCATTACCCTGATGGATCACTTTTTCACCTACGTGACAACATCGAAAAGACAGAAATACAATTACCCCTCAGTTATACTCGGTTCTCGGCACCAACGAAATTCTTAGTGAACCTTTTTCTCTGTTATAATGTTTTATCTCATTGTGGAGATGGGGACTATTGAGTAATAATAATGAATCAGTTTGTCATTTATAATTTTTTCGTCTGATTCAAAGCTTACCCGCAACAAAGTAATATATCTTGTGAATCCCATCTTTCTTGATTTTAGCACTTCATTCAGTGGCAAGACTGGGGCATCGAGAATGGCACCAGCAATATATCAACACCAAACATTATGGTACAACAAACCGGGAATGACAGACTGTCACAGTCATTGTACCTGCAATCGCGCATCCAGCTATCGGGTGAAAGGCCAGACCACAGTCGACAATGACAGCCAAAAGACAGTCGCATTCCATAGGTCGTGTGGGGTTATAGGTCGTGGATGATGATCTTCCGGGTCTGATGAAAGTTGAAATGCCTGCACCTGAGTAAATAATAAACTAAATTAAGACAACAATATAATGAATGCGAGAGTACCTGTATATTCAGTAAAAACCTGTAAAGATCATTTTTATTCTGATTCTAACAGGTTTATCGAGCTAAATTATACAGATGTGGGCTGCCGTGTTAAACATATCGAAAATATAAAGTGAAGGCGATGAACCATGAATGCATTTGTGAGCGATAAGAATTTTTAACATAATCAATTTTAAAGGCAACCAGTAGAGTTTTAATGGAACTAGCATAATATGCTGGCAGTGAGAGGTTTGCGCAATTATACTAGTGGCAGAGTTTTGGGGTTTCTGGATTGCATAAAAGAACGTTACAGTTATCAAGGTGAGATGTGATAAAGGCATGAATCAAAGTTTCTGTGGACTGCACGAAGGAATACAGATTTGATATTACGTAGATGAAAATAGGAGAACTTTTTGTGGTGTCCAGTGTATTTCTGGTTGTGTTTTGTACATAGCGTTTGTGAACATTTTTCCACCTCTCTTCCCGCAGGCTTAATAGAGGCCACTCTTCTTTAAGTCCTCAAGTATTTTGTTGACCAAAGTGCACTTAATCCTCTTAAGTTTGAATAAGTCATTTCTACTGTACGTAATAAAATGTGGGATCACATTACACAGAGTCAGTAGTAGCAGTGTGGTGATGCCAAGCATACTTGTGTTTACAAGACAGATGTGTTAGCAATTAACTGCTACAGCAGAGTCCAGTGCAACAGATGGCTAAACATATGAATTATTAATTACTGCTGCTGCCACCGAAGTCATGGTTGTTGTTACTGCTGTTGTTGTTACTGTTGTTGTTGTTACTTTTATTGCTGTTACTGTTGTAGTTACTGTTGTAGTTACTGTTACTATTAAAAAGGTAAAGTACAACATTTGTAGACTGCAAGCATCAGCTAATAAAGGCTTTCAGATTCGGTTTACAATGAAATGTTATTGGCAGCTATTCAGCACATAAACGATACTTTCGATACTCACATATCCTCACCCCGCCAAGGATAATATCGAGCATCTACCCATTTCAGGGATGGGTTTACTCCAGCAGAAAAGTCAACTAGTGGGAAGTTTCGAACCCGCGACCTTTCGGTTACGAGTCCGGTGTTCCTACCACTCGACTAACTGCTAATTACTATTGTCACTATTACTATTATTATTATGAATTAGTGACACATACCAGTGGTTATGAATTAGCGACCTATATCGATGGTTATGAATTAGTGACACATACCAGTGGTTATGAATTTGTGACCTATATCGATGGTTATGAATTAGTGACACATACCAGTGGTTATGAATTAGCGACCTATATCGATGGTTTTGAATCAGTGACACATACCAGTGGTTATGAATTTGTGACCTATATCGATGGTTATGAATCAGTGACACATACCGGTGGTTATGAATTAGCAACCTACATCGATGGTTATGAATCAGTGACACGTACTGGTGGTTCCAATAGATATAGGAGTTCGAATATTTCCTTGAAATGAACTAATTCCTCCAATTTGCTCAATTCGTCGTCGCCATTGGTAACAGCCGTGACAGACAGTCCTCGGTAACACGGAACGTGATCGCTGAGTGCCGCAGTTTTTGTGTATTCGCGTGTAACACGGACGCGGCTGACCACCCCCGCCGCGAACGAGCGTGATTTCTTCCATGCGTGAACGCGGGCCGTTACAGGTGTAGTCCCAGAGCATCTCGAGCGCGCACACAAAGTGTCTCAGGCACGAGGTGACGCCGCGTTTGCGTCGGCCCACAGCCGCATCGCGCCGCGTTACGTTGACAGTGATAATGATGGACGTGTTCGGCGATATATGGTTTGCCGCTTCACCCACCTGGTGATTAATGAGATGAAAAAACTGTCACCTCGAATGGGCACGAATCTAACGTAGAGCAGTTACCATGTGACACTACATTAATAAATAGCCGATGTATCCATAACTGGGATGGTAGCGCATAATAAAAAAGTAAATGTGTCACACATAAAAGAAGTACCACCAAACAACAATAGGGCTAGTGCAAGTCCTGTACCATAGTGCCAAAATCCCCGTCTGCCCCTGGGAAGACACTTCAGTGTGGACAGTTGTTCATGGCGCTACCTCTGAATCTCAATTGTGTGAATCGACAAAGATAAAATGTGAGGCCCAAATAAATAATAAAAGTGATATTCAGTGACGACAGCATCGTGCGTATGTACTGAGGCACATAGGCTTGTACATAGAGACCTATCTAGTATATACGTGCATCTACACACAGACCTCGGTGAAGATGAGACTTTCGTGATTGGTCGGGAGGTTGAACCGAATGTTATCAGCCGCGATCAACCCGTGATTGGTCACAATAAAGTTGATTTCTGTCTTCTCTCCTTTCTCGTAAGGCACGATGTCAACGACCTTCGGCTTGACGGTCACGACGGGCATTGGTACCTGACAATGCAGCATGTTTCTATCGTGTATGAATTAAGGATTGTAGGGGGCAGGCATTAGTCTGGTGCTGTTCGAGGACCCAAAGTAGAAAGGCAGACATCACATGATTTTAGGAATATAGTGCGACACGAGATTATGTGGGTTTTCATTTCACAATGTCGTGGTTTGATGTAGCTCTTACTACATTAATGACATTCTTAGAGTAATTAACTAAACAAGGTTCTGCCCGTCTATGATTGTAGATGGGTGACCATTATAGATCACCAGTGACTAAGCCGACCAATCGAGTTCCTTATAGAGAAATGAGATAAATCAAGATTGATCTTACATTCGTCTCGAATGTTGACTCGAGCTGGATGATGTATTTGTCAGGAATCGTCGTCGGCGTCACTGTCCATGTGTATTTGACGGCGATTCTCTGAAGAAACAAGGCTAGGGTGCGGTCGGTGGAAGTGACCAGTACGGTCACCTGGGCATCACTGTGTCCATCCGCGGATGCTCGAATCGTGTATTGATCCTCGACAATGTCCGAAAAGACCACGATGCCTGTAAGTACGTACAGCCTGTCGCGTTATGGAACTGGGTAGTGAGTCTAATGTAATGTAGTGGATTTAATAAAAGATCCAGTTAAATCATCTCACTACAATGTGAATATATAAATATTACATTAGCTGGACTTGCATAAAAAGGGTTTGCCACGCAGAATTATGGGTTCATATAGGAATATGCAGGTTTTTCAATGTATTAAAAACATTAAGTAGATATTTGTGTGCTGTTCTATCAGGTGAGAGTGGCTGTGTCAGTGTAGCGGATATAGCAGATAACATAATAACAAATACAATGATTAGATTTGGCATGATGACACATTCATTAAGTATTGCCCTGGGTGTTGTGACACTTTGATAAACGGTTGTCTGAGGTGTGACGAGTCTTGAGTTAACATTTACCTGATTCAGGTGTGATTAAG
>WURV02227355.1:0-10139 GCA_011762755.2 Epimenia babai | reverse complement strand
AAGTATATCATTATGGTAAAATGTTATACTGCAATTTTAACTACCATATCCTCCCTGATAGAATCAGTATTGGAATTAGCGAATGCTTACAAAAAATATTTGGATATAGAAAATGATTAATGATTAAATGGATGATGTCATCCGAAGAACCCACATCAGGTTGCTTTTCATCGTCTTGTTTATCATCGTCATCGTCTACCTGAAACAGTCACGGTCGCATGAATCAGATGGACATTTCTAAGTTCGGAGTCAACTGAAAATTAATTTTTTTTCTGTATGTTTCTCTGATTTTATTCATGCACCAAATTGGCTATGCATCTAACATTAAATGATAATTTCAAACAGCGCATGTCATACAACAAATTCATTGACTCAACCATTGCGACAGATATCCCTGCATACCACTGTCGTGATGAATCTCTGTCAAATCTCAGCGTATTTCAAAGGGTGTTATATACTTAAATGCACAGGGGGAAGGAAGTAGCTTATTGGGTAGGTCACTTAGAGGTTATAGGTTAGGGGCCCCTTTAAACCAGGGATTGCGTATAATTCTTGTGCAGTCAAATATTGACATGACTTGTTTATTTATAACCCTTAGTGACAAGAGAGGGAGAAACTTAACCTATCCTCATGTCTGATCTTAAGTGAAACACATTTTCAATAATAATCGGTCATTACAGGGCACACAGTATGTAAGTAAGGTTCAATTTGAGTATCTGTATAAGTTTTATGAAGTAAAGAAAAATGCATAGGTGACACCTTTAGAGCCTAATTGAATTTATTCATAGATGAGCTTTCGTCTATATATAATATGCTACTTCAGGCTTCAGTTTCATATCATAAGGTTGAAGAAATCTATGTGAAAACTTCTTTTAGAAATAAATTCATATAATCTAAAAAGGTGTTACTTTTATAATCTCTTGATGCATCACTCTGTATGTGTACATCATTGTTATCTATTTATCTATAGTTTACATCTGACTTGGGTATCCCAAATAAAACTTGGCTTACACTTGTTTATGAAACATGCCTAACAATAAATGCTATAAACAATGGTATATGGACAAAACTTGTTCACTTTACCTCGACATCCACTTCTTGTCTCTCGACAGGCGCACTATCATCATGTAACACCAAGCCCTGCCCTCCCCTATATTGACCCACTTTCTTCAGATTCTGATGGTGTTGTTTAACTTTTAGTTTACTTTTCTTTTTTTCTCTTTGTGCTCCGGCAGACTATAGTACACAAAATTAGACTGGTAATACCTACATACAATAACATCGAACTGATATACATTACACTACAGACCCATTATAACGCTCACCTGAATTTTCGGGTCTGACTTTTCATGTGCGCTAACATCGAGGCATGGGGTTAAAGGTGCCATTTTGTATTTTTATAACGTATTTACTATCGCATCAACAACTTACAGTCTCCTTCAATCAATCAATCAATGAAAAAGATTGCGGTACTATTTTGCTATCCCTTCACGCTCATTATCATGTATTTTATAACACTTTTCTTGTATATGTTCACTCATTTGATACAAATATCAAACATTAAAACCATCATTAACTAAAGGCAGTCTTAAACCATCAGTCTGCCCAGCAAGTGTTGTTACAGACTAAAAATTTGTTTATGCTAATATAAAGACACTGACAAATCAAGATAAGATAATATATAGAATTTATCAAACCTTAGTTCCATACTCTAACTCTATAAACTCTTATGGTAATGCAATGGTAAAATAGAAATAATTGGAAGAAGAAAATGGTTCCAAAAAACGGTGTATTCTATATTTAGCAATCTATGATGAAATGTCTATGATACTATTTATAATTCGCAAGCAAACTAAAACCTATTATCATATAATCACCGCAAGAATTTCCATGCGGAGTTGTCTCTCTTCATCATCCTGGTCTCCATATTTCTGTTTAACTTTCTTTTGTTTACTCTGTCAATTTAAACAGAAGAATAAAATTTTTTCAAATATATACACACATATGGAAAAAAGTAATGTACCGCTCTAACTTTTGCACTGAGTCCAAAGATGACTGCCACATGCCATCTCCTCATGCTACGGATGAGACGTTGAATTCTGGGCTGCTTCATCCATTTCCACTCTTCATGCAATGCTACGCTGTGATGAAAACTACTGAGCTGCTAGCCACAGAAAATCTGTTTCACTTCAAAAAAGAACCTTAACTACGTCTATCAAATGAAGCGACTAACCTTTTGACCTCTTTTTGGCATCTGCTGCCCAGCGTCTTTATTCACATTCTGAAAAATATTAGAATTGATGCATCTCAAATATATTGATATAATCTCACAATCTCAATATATGGGACATGCTGAGTAGATCCTGCTTAGTATCGGATATGATAGAAATATTTTGCTAAATAGTAACTACTGTATTTCTTATGATGTATTCGTACTGAAATAACTGTCAACATTAATGTTGTCAATGATCCAGCAGAATATCTCTGGTTGTATCGTCTTTTTATTGCAAACTTATTCAATATTGTGAATATCACGATACTTAAAATTCAAGTAACAATATACTGGTATCATGAGCTTTAATTAATGATACAACAGCCACATTAACACGCTAAAATCATAATAGATAATAATTACCATTTAGTTACTATTATAGGGCGCAGTTAGCTTTGTTGTTGTATCGTTGGACTTGAATCCAGAGGATCCTGCGTTTATTCCCATGATAGCCACTATAATACGTTAGACATTTTTTAGGAAAAGAGAACCTTAAACCCCGTCTGCCCACGGGGTCTGGGTTGACCTTGCAGTGTGGTTATGTCAGGATTTCTCTGTAACTTAGCTATCCTCAATCTTGTCATCTCATTGTAAATAATCAACAACTATCACATACTTACACCTTATTTGGGTGTGACGTTTGATAACAATCCATCTTTTGAGAAACACATAGTAATGTGTGTAGAGCCTGTTTCCTACATCTCCGATATATACGTCGCATTCGCCCATATATAGCACAATCTGTTGCGGCGACTGTGGTGCATTCATTGGTCAAGTCAAAACTCAATTACTGTAATAGTTTACCTCTCAGCAGTCCCTCTATAGTCATTAATCGTTTGTGTCGTGTACAGAATACTGCGTGCCGTATTGTTATGAAGAAAAGTAAACTCTGTCAAATTAGTCCCTCTTTAATCAGTCTTTATTGGCTCCCAATTCGTTCAAGAATTATGTTTAAAGTTCCTTTTTTTGTACGTCTTGGTCTTCAGAATCATGGGCCTGAATATATTTACGAGCTTCCTTAATTCTATGTTCCTAGACGCTGTCTGTGGTCTTGTGATACACTAACATTATCATCAAATCATGTCGCTCAAATCATGTCGCTCATGTCCGTTAGGCGCTCTTTCTGCTGCGCAGGTCCAAAGTTATGGAATCATGTTCCAATCTCATTGCGACAGCAGACATCGCTCTGGTCATGCAAATCCCACCTCTCGAATACATCTTTTTGCATGGGCTTTTACAAAATGTATTTGAATGTGTGCCATACAATTTCAGTACAGGCCACTGTTTCATTATGTCTCTACTTGATAATTTTGGCTGGTGTCCGTGGTAAGCTATTTCTTTTTATCAATTGTAGGGCAGTAGTACAAGCCACTGAAATACTCTTCCAAATAAACAAGGATGTAGTATAATGAGTATAATAATAATGATGACTATTGCTTACTTGTTTATCAACAGTCTCTTTCATTGGCTGAGGCTCTAATGCACTTTCACCTTTATTCTTTTTCTTCAGATCCCTGACATTATAACCGTGTCAATTTTATTTCTCCTAAATACAGATGTGCTATAGTTATTATAACCTGCCTGTACAATATGACATGTTTATTAGTGCCATATAATTAGTTAATAATATTAACTAATTAGTTAATAGTAGTAACTAATTAGTTAATAATGATAAAACAGAGTTTGATTGTCAATCTTAAACCCACATCAACAGATGACGTATCTCTGACGTATCATCATTGCCGATGGTTCAGGTGGTATATAAAGTCTATTATTATTATTATTAGTGCCATCAATGATTACTATTATTATTATTATAACTATTTCACGAACACCACATATTCCAAAACATATTCCTGACGTAGAAACCGTGTTAATTTTGATTCTCATAAATACAGATTGTTATTGCTATACTTATTATAACCTACCTGTACAATATATCTTTATTAGTGCCATCAATGATTACTATTAATATGAACGGCCAGTTAGTATAATTATTTCACCAACACAACACAACATAGTTCAAAACATACACAATAATCTGGATATGTGTTTTCTGCTTCAAATCAATAACACAAAGTGTAGAATTCCAATGTACATGCGTCACTAATTGGTACATAGTCAAAGTAACCATCAATTTATTAATTTCCCTAATACATCTACCTACAATTTACTGTCTAATAACCCAGCTTCGACATTCATATGTCATGTACATGATACTTTTGCGAATTACCTTGCAAGGTAGTCCTATAATATAATTAAATAGCCAAGACAATATTATATTACAAAAGGACGTATTCTCATGATTGAAAGAACATTACTGAAAAAACAGAATGTTTGTACGTATATGAATGTTTTATTAATGTCCTCAACAAAGTAAACCATTAAGTCACTTATATATAATTTCACGCCTCCTTTCGTGTTATTTCTAGACAATCATAATCAGAGAAAAACTTAATAAATTTTTCCAATGAATACAGAATAAATGCTCAGGAAGAATAACATAAGTACCACCATTCAAATCTGTCTACAAGACTTTCTGACGATCATCTACAAAACGATTAAAAATATATATTAATATAACGATTTGTAAATATATATAAAAAATAACTATCACAGAATTTTACAACCAAACGCAGTTGAAAACCTCTATATTGAGCATATATAAATTAATCAATGTTAACATGTATGTATGATTTTCGCGTTTAAAGAAAAGATCATGCTGACCGGCGTTGTTTAGCCGAGAGTCGTTTGCTGTTGGCCGCACTGCTTGTGTCTGTCGGTGTTTGTGACGATGTATCCGTGAGGGTAGATTGAGTACTCGTGCTCCGTTGCAAACAAAACCTGTGTGCATCAGTTGACCAAAGGATTCAAGTGTGCACTACATACAGACTATTGACAGAAAGAGATAACCAACGCCAGTATGCATGCACCACATAAGAAAAACACAATATTAACACGCAAATACAATGCTCGGGAACATTATTAATCTACATATTTTTTACAGAATGACATTTAAAGAAATCAATTTGTTTTATTCTGAAGGCTTGAAAAGTCTAGGTCAACTTCAGGTAAAAGATAAGCTCAACAGGTAAAAGTAACCCCCAATTACTATAGCTTCTCGTATGTCTTTAGCCTATACTAGCTCTGCATAGGAACAATGAAGGCTACAGGTGAAGCCTTGTGACATAAAATTATCTCCCTAACTTAAGAAAAAAAAAACTTAATGATAATCTAAGTTGCAGCGATATATTAATATTACTTAACAACAAGTGAAATACCTATGCATTGTAAAAAGGCAGCTTTTAGTAAATCTCTGTAAAAGTGACAGGAATCTCAGGAAACTTACTTGCTTCCTTTGACATGCTGAAGGTCGATGGATGTATCAGGAAATTGTACGTCTGCTTCATCATTCGATGTGGTCACAGTTAATATATCATCTGACTTCACACTGCTGTTGGCGTTAGCAACATTAACCATTGTTGTTCTCGTCACTACAGCGTCATCATTATCATCTCCGTCATCCATCGAAACATCACCACTATCCCCGTCACTGTCACGATCATGTGATATTACCAGCTCATCAATAACATCATATGTTTCTATATCGTGAATTTTATACTGTACAATGTCATCATTTAGTGATATGGAACTTGCAGTGAGGTTTGATGGAGATGGTTCAAGTTCACATTCAGTATTCAATTCATTAAGATGCATACAACTTTGTGCATCGGTTTTACATTCAGTTTGCAACTTAGTCGAAGCTGTTGATGATGGTTGATCATCCATGCCTGGATCTGTGGTTGTCTTTTCAATTATTGATGCTGCAGGATTATGTTCATTGTGCACCTCAGTCGCTGTAAGTGGCAATCGTCCAGCGTCTTGCTCCAGGTCTGACTGGTCGCTGTCATCATCAGATCCTGACATCTCCACCTCATCTATTGTATCGAGATGGTCATCGGCGACAGACACAGCAGCATCTTCATCTACACCTCGCACTCGCCTCTCACCCATGTGCCGAGCGATGCTCTCCTCCTCCAACTACAGCAAACAGTGAAATAACATCACATCCCTGTGTGACAACACATCAGAATGAATCAACACGCTGTCACATGGCATACTATCAAAACATAGACCAACATATGTTTCTAGAACTACAGGGCAACAGACTAGAATGAATCAACACACTTTAGACCAATATATGCCTATGGGCAACAGACCAGAATAAATCAACACGCTGCACATGGGACACCTCACACTAACACAGGATAACAACAAGTCACCAAATCATATGTAAAGATGAATAATATAATAAACAATGAATACCTTGAACAGCAGAGCGAATCCATAAATGAGGTACGAAGGAGGCAGGTAATTTTTTTTACCTAAAAAATCACGTGACACATTTAAGGTAATAGAGATGTGAGTAGCCATGCTTATCTAAGTTTATCTTGGCTGCTACATTTAGTGTTTGCATCTTTGAATAATCACTCTTCAATTTCCTGCATAAAATAAAAACCTATATTATACTTATAGAGTTTAGTCGAGAAAAATAAGTTTCTATTGATCGGAATAATTTCAGCAGCTTGAAAGTACCAAGGCAGCCACGTTAGTTGAATAGATGATAACCTATAGGATGAAGGGCTGATGGGGATTTATGCGAAAGCTTGCAATCATTAAAACTAGTTTGTCCATACTAAAGGAGTTGCCTTCATGCACTTGCTTGTGATTCATATACATCCGGTAGTGTGGAAAGGTAGTAAAAATTGTACAAAGTTAAACATAAAGATGTTGTGGACCTATTCTATCTGACATGTAGCCCATGGTTGGGCTGTACCATAATAGATACACAGATACTACATGGAACATGTTAAACATCTTTCAAGTCTTGGACGATATGACTAAAACTACGAGATAAACAAAGTTAACATCTTTTGACAAAATTATATAGAGATTAACGCACGCTCTCTTATATTTAATGTACAATAAAATATACTATTTATATTGATATTTATATATCAAGTATACTTCATTTGAGATGAACCTGCAGCACATAATGTAGCAAACAGATCATATAATCAGACTGAAAAATCAAAGCCAGGGGTGGAAGAGATCAGTTTAACACTTGCTGTATCTGACATGGTAATGTTTAGTCATCAAAAAGTATAATTTATTGTACGCGATATATGTATAAAAAATTGTAAAATATCAGTAAATGATACGTGTTTCTAAATTTAAAAAATCAATGGCATTTGTTGGACAATGTGAAAGATAATACTTTTAAAAAAATCATGAATACGTGCATATTTCCTTCTCAATAATTGGTGAATCTACAAGTTGCATTTCTACAGTCTACATGGATAAGTTCTGTAAGATTAGCCGACCCCTGATCATGAAGCTGCCAGTGGTGAGGTACTCTCCAGTGGGAGCAGTCTTGGAAACCTGGTCATGGTGGACGTACCAAGCGCTGGTAACGACCTTGGCATCCCACGCGGCGCTGTGACATATAGCCATCGTGCCAGCCTCATTCAGCGTCTTGGGTGGGATATCTCCACCTGTCATATTATCGGCATCTTAAGATATACACACACTGGCTCCAAACATGAAGCATGGATATAACCACAAGGTGACTTTAGTCCACATAAATTATGTGTATATGTATGAGTTATAATAATAATTTATCGTCATTTGTATACTGCCTTCAACCACTATCGACATAGAACTTGAGGTCAGAGAGATTGGAATAGATAGTGCACAAAAACCCATGATATGTCTGTCATGGTACATAATAGTGTACACTGTAGAGTGATATAAGTACATGACTGTACTATACTGACCGATGTGGTTCTTGACTATAACGGATGCAGCCCCGTGAAGGTCAGCATGCACGTACACATCACCTGTCATCAATATTACAGTAACTACAATACAGTCACCTCAAATTTATGGTATTTAGTGTAAGAGGGTATCATATTAACAGGAATACACCGTAAGGATAGTAGAATAATAATAATAATGATAATAATAATGAAGTTTTATTTCAAGTGCCATATTATCCCTTAGTCGTTACAAGATCGTGTCTACTTTACTTTACAATGTAAATGAATCTAGTATATCCAAATAATGAAATTGAACAACGGATGAATCAAGAGTTATACTAGACTTGATAGTATAATGGTTTAAGAAAAAAATATTGCCAAAGTTATATAAACTAAAGTCTGAGAAAAGTAAAATCAAAAAGACTATGGATCACATAGCAATGCTAATTAAGTAGTAATTGGAACTGGTAGACTAGAGAGCTATCTCAGGTATATGCTGACCAGGCCTCAAGTATCGTTTGACAATCAGTTCATTCTGTTGCTGATCTCGCCCACTCACCACGAGATAGTTCTCCGAACTGATGAACCAAAGGAACTTCTCAAACCTAACATAATATCAGGCACACTATTACATGATGTAAAATAACATAACAGCATGATGTCAAATAACATATTATCAGCATGATGTTACACACATCACATTATGTCGAATAGCATAGCAACACGATGTCACACACATCACATTATGTCGAATAGCATAGCAACACGATGTCACACACATCACATTATGTCGAATAGCAAAGCAACACGATGTAACACACATCACATTATGTCAAATAACATGTCAGCATGATGTTATACTACGTTGAATGCTGTCATAATGTATCGCATAGCAACGCATCACTGGGTGCCACAGACAAGATATATATATATGGTGAATACGAACCAGAAGGTTTTACGAGCCTTGTTTATCGTTGCTGCAGTCGCAACATCTTTCAGAGTCTGCTGAGTTTTCTTCTCCGCTGACTTCAAAGCCTGACAAGCATCCACATCCATCAGTCAAATAATAATAATGAATATAATAAGTGACTGACTACAAAAACAATAAAACACAACAGTATCATCAATGATACTAGGGGTGCAGACTATTTGGTAGATATCTAGAAGTGAAGTGTGTTTGACACCAACCTTTATGAGAACAATTTGATAAAAGTTATTTTATTTGGGAACAAAATTTTAAATAGTGTGTGTGTTTGTACTTATGGCACTTACCTATAAAACTAATTTGCGCCACAGACTCGTTTTGGTGTTTACTATGAAGGAGCAAGGTTTATAATTATCGTTTGAGCAATTTATGCCTACCACATTTTATCATCGGTGCCATTTTTGACTACGGTCACTAATAGCCTCGTTTGGGGCTAAAAGTAGACCCCTTGGTCCTCTTTCCATCACGAGCGATACCACGTCCAGACTCATCCACCCATATGAGCAAAGGCAGCGGCCTCACTGAGGGAAACGAGACCATGATACAGGAAAACGGGCAGTCCACACACCAGTCAGAGTCATCTAGTGCCACATGTAGTGCACTCCCCCACCGGGAGGCCAGCACCACAACAGACTCCAGTCAGAATCGACCCCGTCAGAAGTCGATCGACATCACAAAGGCTCCGGCGCGATATACCAACTGGCCGAAAAAACAGCTACATTCATAAAAAGCAAGCCGCTAAACCCCCATTTGCCAGCCCAGACCGTTTTGCGTGACAACTAAGGCTTTGGTTGAGCAAAGGGAGGAATTTAAGGCCAGCTATTTTCGTTTGAATATTTCATGGGTCGAATTAAATCAAAAGGAAAGATGCCACAAGGTCAAGTTTGCCATCCTTTTCCCATTCCCAGGGCATGGTTTTATGTTAATTTTAAATAGGATACAAAACATTAGACTTACCGTAAAAATTACAAACACGTAATATACAATTATATCACTTAGAGCAAGCAAAGGCTAACTTTGAAGGTGAAAGAAGACTAATTTCTGTTCTTTCATAGAAGTCATC
>WURV02227344.1:0-10142 GCA_011762755.2 Epimenia babai | reverse complement strand
CATATGAACTACATATGTTGCACACTCCGCTAAGTCTATGATAGGTCCATGTTTATTTACAATGAGATGACGACATAGCGGAGAGGTAAGCGAGATAGAGAGCACATATAGAGCATCTGAAGCACAGCAAATGTCAGAGGGAAAAACCTCCAACAGAACCACACTGCAAGGGCTACCCAGACCCCCATGGGCAATGGGGTTTAAGGCGTTTTGAACCCGAAAAATGCCACAGTTAGTATACTGGTTAGAGCGGGATTCGACCATGGACCCCTGGATTCAAAGTTAAACGCTCTAACTACTATGCCAGCTGTCCCCCCTCTATTTATATATATTAGCAAATGATTACTGAGTTTTTAACAATTTATCCCTAAATTTGGCCAAAAATCAAGTATTAACTAGGATTTCCTTATCTAAAGTGACTGAAAGTACTTGCAATACGTCTGCCGTATGTTCGTATGGCAGGTAACTTTTGTTTGTTTTCTTCAGTGTGAGTCCATGGTGAAAATTTCCTTAATGCCGAACACATAGTGGTAGATTTTGGAATGAAATGAAAAGAAATTTTATTGATTTTTAGTGTCTTCTTAACACATGGCTATCAAAGACACTTTAAAAATTGCAAAAGCTATAACTAACTATAGAGTGTAAAAATTAGATAAGGTGAACAATGATGAAAGAAAATATATGAAATATATACAGGCGAGGGAAATATCACCGGAAGTTAAAATACATCATCGACTACAGTGTCAGATATCATAATTACAATTTAAAACAACAGAAAGATATCACGGGGGAAAATAGGCTATATCAAAGTATCAAAACGACTAGGGAATTGGACTTGCTTAGAAGTGTCTTTTCTTAGATGTTTTAAAGTGATGTTGAAGGGGGTAGCCAATGTGGTTCTCTGAATAGTTGGAAAGAAATGCACAGAGAAAAGCTTATACCTCTGATGGGACTCGAACCCACAACCTCCAGATAACCGGTCTAGTGCTCTACCGACTGACCTATAAGCCTTCTCCTGCGCATTTAAGTATTTGACACCGTTTTGAAGAACCAATGATATTTTACGTCTGTATATCGTGCCAGCGATATATACACATATCTGTACAAGCATGATGGACTGTAAAGTGATTGGCTGATTTTTGCGGTTTTTTTCTCTATTAACATGATGTTAAAGGTGGTAGCCAATGTGGTTCTCTGAATAGTTGTAAAGAAATGCACAGAAAAAGCTTGTACCTCTGATGGGACATGAACCCATGACCTCCAGATAACAGGTCTGGTGCTCTACCAGACCCATCAGAGGTATAAGCTTTTTTCAGTCCATTTCTTTCCAACCATGTTTTAATGTGTCTTTGATAGCCACGTGTTAATAGGGCACTATAAATCAATGAAATATCATTTCATTTTATCAGATATATAACTAGCCATTTTCCTGTAAACTTAACAAAAAGGATACTAAGGAAGTTTTCGGTGTGGTTTTAAACGTGTTTATCGCGCATGTTTTGTCCATCGTGGCATCGTTTCATACGAGAGTTCTTTACAGGCCAAGCATGTCAACCACGAGGAAAATGAGACGGTCACTCTCGCCTACGGAATGCCGACACCCCTCCCTAACGATTCGTTGTCAAGCGCGAAATTATGGAACGACGACAGAATCGTCGAGGTCAACGGCCGCCCGATAACGTTTTCTGTTCAATCGGAAGTCGCGCGACTCTTAAAGGATTCCAGCCAATCGCAAGTCTCGTTAAAGATATGGCCTCGCTTTGGGGACAGATTTAACTACACATCGAAATCGAGATTATTCACGGGAGGTCAATTCGCCACCGATGCGGACACGTCAGCAAGGGCGGATAATCTCGAGAAATCGCCGATCTTGTCATCGAACGTCACACCCGTTAAACAGTATTCAGACTACATGGAGTTCTCGCCTCCCGTCAAATCGCCTCACAATTTCAACCCGCAAATTCTAAACGAACGTACGATTTTCCAATCTTCCCCGTCGGTTGCCTCGCAGGAATATATCGGTATGAAATCGATCAATCGTTCCAACCATAATTCCGAGCCGAGTCAACACAACAGCGAAAAGAAACCGTCGCAGCCGAGTCGTCCACGAGCGCAACGACCGTCGGCGGTCAGTTCTCAGCCGAAATTCACGAATCACTCGACGTCCGTGGATAATATAATCGAGGAAAAATCCACGTCGCACGTCGTAAAAAGCTTATTCAAATCTCCGTTCAGGTCGAGGAGCGATAATACCCTGTTGAGGAGAAAATCTCCGTCGAGTCTGCAGAAAGAATCTTCCGATACGTCGCGGGGCTGGCACAATCCGCTGTTTTGCGAAAAGTGCGGGAAACGCGTGAATTTGTGCGTCTGCTTTCAGCGAAACTTATCGACTCACGAGCAGTGCTTAGACGACGACGCGTCGCGATCTCACACGCCCGTGAATAAAATCATTTCGGATATTTTCGATAAGAAAAAGGGCTTGGAATATCGCAGAGGTCGATGCCGCCGGGCCGATATTGGTAATGACTGCAGGTAAGGAATACGGAAATCCTAACGTCAGCGATCCAGTAGAGTTTCAGTAGAAATTAACGAGCGTTTCATCCACTCTAATTGAAATATTATCTCATTCTACCTTCTATTATAGACCCGATAGCAGCAGTATATATAATCTTCTCAATTATATGACGGTCGCCCTGAGGTCATCTTTGATAACAGTAATTATGCTCGGTGCCAGATAAAACGACAAGATGTCATGGTATAAAATATATTTGCCATTAATTTTGCAGTATTCAGTCAAAAAACCACGATTGCGTGACTGAATATGTATACTTTATTACCATATATATATATATATATATATATATATATATACATCGGCCTTATATATAACGGCCATATACATACATCGACTGTATATATAGATTGGTTATATATGTATTGGCCATATACATACAGCGACCGTATATATACACCTGTTATATTATACATCGGCCGTATATATACACATCGGCCATATATATACATCAGCTGTATATACACATCGGCCATATATATACATCAGCTGTATATACACATCGGCCATATATATACATCAGCTGTATATATACATCGGCCGTATTGACACATTCCCATTGTGACGTATACATAGGGGCCATGGCACACCAGGGGGATAATGAACAAAACAATGCATTTTTTTCAGTTTGATGCAACTTTTTATTATCAAGTCATACAATAACTCGTTCAAGTATTAATCTTCAAGCATGAAACTCTCAGGTCATACAACTGACTCAGTTGGGTGACGGCTGACCTTAACAACAAAACTAAGACTAAACTAAAATTACGATTCATTCCACTAGATTTTGCGCGCACGAATGGAGGTCGTTGATTTTTGTTTTAACGAATGTGTCAGATGCCACTGGTCCTTTATAGATGCTTGACCTGCACGCAGTCGCTTCTTGACTGGCAACAGGACATTATTAAGAAACCGCACATGGTCTGCTGGCATCCCGAGACCAAGGTCGTGTCCTTGGAACGCAACAAACGAGAAAACCTCGGCTTCACTTTCAAGGTCAAAATAGGCAAGGTCAGATTTATCACATCTAATTTATCACTTCTAATTTATCACTTTTCATTTATCACCCCTAATTTATCACTTCTAATTCATCATTTCTAATTTATCACTTCTAATTTATCATGTCTCATTTATCACTTCTCATTTATCCCTTCTAATTTATCACTTCTAATTTATCATTTCTAATTTATCACCTCTCATTTATCACTTCTTATTTATCACTTCTCATTTATCACTTCTAATTTATCACTTCTCAATATCGGTTTGCCGATTCTTCTTCGGGAATTGTGTTTGAGGTTGTTGTTTACTTTAAAAATTTTGGCTAGTTTACGACCTGTGGCGTTCATTTTGAGACTCCCGTAAACCCAAGGAGTGTGGGTAGCCGCCACAGTACAGTAATGTAAAGGTGTCATCAGAGAAGACGCAGTTTAATCATCTATTGCCTTGTTCCCTCGTCACTCAGAACAACGACGGCAGCCCGGAGGTGTATACGTTGGTGGAGCATGTCAAGAAAGACAGTATCGCGGACGGGCACCTCTTCGTAGGTGACTGGATACGGTCAGTCAATGGACGACCTCTCTATACGACCAAAGAGGTGAGTTGTGTGCAATACTCTTAGTAGTGCTTGAATTGTACTATTGAATTTGTTGAATGCAACGTATTGAAACGAGTTGAAACGTAGATTTATGGGTGGATTGATCATTTTCTATCTTTGCGGCATTTGTGGATTTGCCAGAAGATCTATTTTAATGCTTAGTATGGCACCACTGGGGTGGGGAGGTAACTTTAGTTTTTAGATTGGTGGACTTGAGGACTAAAGGGGAAGCAGTTACTTGAGTGGTAGGAACACCGGACTAGTAACCGAATGATCGCAGGTTCTAAACCTCCCACCAGTCGACTTTAAGTTGACTTTTCACCTAATAACTATGTCGTCCTTTGAACTTTAAATTTCTGTCCTCAAGTCTCATCAGATAAGTGGCCTCTCTCAACCTTTCCTGTCCTCAAGTCTCATCAGATAAGTGGCCTCTCTCAACCTTTCCTGTCCATAAGTCTCATCAGATAAGTGGCCTCTCTCAACCTTTCCTGTCCATAAGTCTCATCAGATAAGTGGCCTCTCTTAACCTTTCCTGTCCCTATGTCTCATGAGATAAGTGGCCTCTGAAACTTTCCTGTCCCTATGTCTCATCAGATAAGTGGCCTCTCTCAACCTTTCTTGTCCATAGGTCTCATCAGATAAGTGGCCTCTCTCAACCTTTCCTGTCCCTATGTCTCATGAGATAAGTGGCCTCTCTCAACCTTTCCTGTCCCTATGTCTCATGAGATAAGTGGCCTCTCTCAAACTTTCCTGTCCCTATGTCTCATGAGATAAGTGGCCTCTCTCAAACTTTCCTTTCAGGCCTTGAATCTCAACCGGTACGTGGAAAAGAACGGGACGCTACGTTTCATCATCCAGCGTCCGGAAAGTTTTCGCGATGACCTGACATCGCCGCAGAAACCAAATAATTCTTACTACAGAAAATTCCATTCGCCGTCCCCACTGTCGAAAGTTAACGGTGTTATGGCGGAAAAATCCAAGTCAGCGGTGACGCTAGCTTGTTCGCAACGCGGGAACGACATTAAAATGGTGGAATTAAAACCCGCTCATACACATAGTCAACTGGACGTGACATCGGTGGATCTAAACGAAGTCGCGAATCATTTCGATAAAGTTGCGCTGAATGATAAAAAACACGCCACCAAAAGTAGTTCCTCTTTGAGTCAGAATCGTTCCGCTGTGTCTCCTCACGCCACATGTAGCAATACGTCAACGCCCGCGTCGTCCGGAATCCACATGACGTATATAAAAAATAATCCCGCAGCCTTGGATGAAAATGTCCCGTGTCCATGGCGACAGATTTTCATCGTCGGTAACCAAGCTGTGACCCTAGCTCAATTAATGTTTCCCGATATGAAGGACGTTATATTCGCGGCGTGGATTGAAAAAGATCGTAAATTTATCAACTTCAAATCCGCCGTGCAACTAGACGAAGAAGGAATAACGTCCGTCGTCGATTTCACTTCATCCAGAGACGCCATCTCGTTACCGGTACTCCTCTCTCAGTGGTTTTGTACGCATACGGAAATCTCCGCGGAAGACGTTTTACTCGGCGTGGAACAGTCTCTGGGCGAGCCCTCGATGAAGTTCACGCCGTGGATCCACACGAAGACGGTGGGACTCGATGTGTTCATCGTTTTAGACGACACGTTCTTCAACACGTGCTGCCACCCGATTTTTTCGGACGCGAGCATTTTCTTCGTCGCCTTCGACGCGTGCAAACTGCTGACGAAAAACGACGATTTATCTCGGATTTCTGACATGATACACACCGCTCAGTGTTTCGCGCACAGACGCGTCGCGATCAACCTGTACGGCGTCTTAGAATGCCAAAACAACGACCAGGCGTCGAAGATGGTCGACGAGTTGCGAACGTTGCTGTACACCGATAAAGGCAAGCCGATATTTCAGCAGCAAAACGTGAACATGCCGGCGTTCATCGTGGCGAATCCGTACGCGTTAGATTCGAGCAACGATACGTTTATGCTCCAAACGAACCTCTGCGAGAACGTGTTCCACTGCGGAAGTCTCAACAAGCGTTTTCGCGTTATGACCCTCCTCGTCTGGGCTCAGGTTGTCAAAATGAGGCAGCGCGGTCAGCATATCGTTACCGTCGGCAACCTCATACATTGTTTCAAGGAAAACGCGTTCGATTTGAGCGAACCACAGGCGACGCAAGTCATCGGAGAAATGGCTCAATGTGGTTGTCTTCTCTTAGCTTGTAAGTTACCAACTCTACATTAGCCTCACATTTTTTTGTAATAATAGTCATACATACGCTGTATCAATTTGGCCCTTTACAAGACTGGCCTAGGCTGTGTTTTGTTTCTTTTGCACGTTATTTGTAAAGGGTGCATAGGCTGTCAGTTGTATTGATGGGGAGTTTCTTTGAGTCTTCCCGTTCTGTTTAGGAATTCAACCATTGAGGTTATTGGTATATTTTGGAGATTTTACCCAGATTACTCCAGGTTGGTTTATTTCTTTCACAAGTTTTTATACCATTTAGTTTTGAATGTCCACTGTTAGAACATTCTCTGTAAAGCACCGTGGATTGATGTCTTAAATGACGCTATATCAGCAGTTAAATTACTACAGATTGGCAAAAATTTACCACTACCGAATTCCACTGGTTCATGGGAAACATGTTTTAAGGCCACATTCGGCCACATTCGGGAAAACATCAAAAATTGTCAAACGTACGCTCATGATGAGAAACGTTTCATATTTCCTTGATTTTTTGGCAGTTTCTTCAGTATTCGTCTGAAACCCTAAAATACTGATTCACTATTTTAATACACTGATTCAATATTAGTTTATTTAATCTGATTTATTAATTAGTCAATTTAAAATATTTTGTCATATCTTTAAGTCCTATTTGTGAAATTTTTTAACGTTCCAAAAGAATGTATTTTCTCGACCTCTTCGGCCGGTTTTATTGTTATCTGAATGAGTGTTGTGAGGCCGGTATGGCCCTTTATTTTTATATCTGAATGAGTGTTTTAGGCCGATTTGGTGTCTTGTCTTAATATCCGAGTGTTTGGAGAAGTCTTTAATTTACCCCTTTGATGTACTTTATTTTTTCTTTACCTGACTGTTAGGTTGTTCTATTTTATTTTCAGGTGATAAACGTAAGTTATCCCTCGACGGTAAACTACAGTCGACGGACGTCTTACTGACTGATCTCCCTTATGCACTAGACTGTATCCAATCGCTAATCACGAGTTTAGAGCGAACGAATCACGTCGTCAGCGGGAAATCCCATCGCCACAAAATGTCGTCTGTCTCCGGTCGCGAAATCGACCACGCCCTGTCGTCTGACGAAAAGGACGCTAACATTTGGACTACGATTCTGAAAAACTTGGACGTAATTTTCCAACTCTATCAACGAGACGACGTTTTCATCGTGCCGTTTTTCTCGGAGAACGCGACTCGGAAAATCTCATTGACGGAACATTCGGACGTCATCGAGTTGGTTTTTAACGAAAACATCGCATTCACGTCGTTTCTCAAGCTCGCCTTCTCGCTAAGTTGGACGTATCACCACGCAGACGTTATCTTGGATTCGTTGAGTTGTTGTCGTGTGATAAACGAAGAGTTAACAATTCGTCTGGAACTCGTTCGAGGTGAATCCATCATTCGAATCACGACTCTGTGAGTACCTACAGATTTTCTTTACAGTTCAATTGTTCATAGTATCGTACTCGCAGCAAGGGGAGGTAACTTCTGCCTATGTTTGTATTTTCTATTAAAAACTTAAAAACTATTCTTCTCAAGAACCGCTTTTTGCAGAGGTCTGCTACATGGCAAATATTGTCCTTAGAGTGACAACTAGATTTGTTATGGTGTCGTGACCACAGCAAAGGGAGGTAACTTCTGTCGGTGTTTTTGTATTTGTTATTAAAAAATTGTCTTTTAAAGCGCTTATTGCAGAGCGGTGCTATTGGGCAAATATTGCACTTGGGTTGGCCTCTAGATTTGGTTTTCATATAGTCATGGCAGTGAGGGGAGGGAACTTGTGTCGGTGTTTGTATTTTACTTGAAAAATCTTTTTTTTTCGAGAACCCTTCATCACATAGGTCTGCCATTTGGCAGATATTGTCCTTGGGTTAGTATCTTCCAGATTTATTCATCATTTCATCATGGGACCAAAGGGGGATAATTTATATTTACTTTTTTATGTGAAAATCTTTATCTCCATTCCGCTCACTGCAAAGGTATGTGATTTGGCAGATATTGTCTATGTAGGTCTTATTCAGATTTGTGTAGGGCATCTCTGTTTAGGCAATTAGAGGTGATTTTAGCCAAGCTTTATCCACAAATATGTATTTTCTTGTTTCGGTATATTAATGGGTATTTTCAGGTCTCTTTGGCCTCTTGTTTTTGATGCCTTGTTGTCTTCTCATTCTAATATCAAAATGGCCTCCTTGGCTTCTTGTTTCGTCGTTCTTCTCTTTTTTTCAGGTGAGCGTCTTGAGGCCTCTTTGACCTCTTGTTTTCATGACAATGACTTCTACATTGAATTCTAAATATGTTACTATCAGCTATATCTCAAGAAACAGTAAAATAACATTGCTTTATTGTTTAAGATAATGATAACTACATGCTAATTTTATGCGAATACAAATACAGTCATTAGATACCATGGGTAAGGGGATGGGAACATTCAACAGAGTGATGAGTCACGGAAAGTCCGAGTGAAGTATTTTTAAGTGAAGTACTTTTAAGTGAAGTATTTTTACCCTTTAAGGTAAAGTGCACACCATTAATAGATCACAGTTATTATGTCAATAAAGGCTCTCAGATGCAGTTTATGAGGAATGTTTACGGCAGCTATTTAGCGCAGATACGATACCTTCGACAATCTCACATATCATCGACACTTGCATCTCACCCACGAAGATATGAAGCATCTGCCCATTTTAGAGACGGGTTTACTCCAGCGATCGGCGATAAGCAACTCGCTTAGGATCACAGAAACACGCGAAGGGGCGGGTGGTCTCGAACCGGCGTTCTCTCGGTCACGAGCCTAGCACGTTTATCATTTAATTATCCGCTCCCTTATTCAGTAATAGAAGTGTGGGTTTGCCGTCTCAGCCATATCATGAGACATGAAAAATATAACGTCTTACCTTTCGAGTCGCCTAAAATAACATCGACATATGTTTTATATATTAAGTATACTTCAGCGAGCGCTTCTGAAGTGGACTCGAGAAGCAGAAGCTCGCCTTAGATTTAATCTCAGGTATTCGTAAAGGTGTTGCTTTCGATTTGAAAAACACAAGCTCGCGTTCATCTTAATCTCAGGTATTCGTAAAGGTGTTGCTTTCGATTTGAAAAACACAAGCTCGCGTTCATCTTACTCTCAGGTATTCGTAAAGGTGTTGCTTTCGATTTGACAAACAAGAGCTTGCGTTCATCTTAATCTCTGGTATTCGTAATGGTGTTGCTTTCGATTTTAGGTCGAGTGTCAAACATCAAATTATTTATCACCTATTTTTTTTTCTCGTCTTCAGACCTAAATTTGATGCCGAACTTCCGAAGACGTTTCAACTGAATCTAAACGAAGCGTACCACGATGTCTTTCACAATTCGCCGCTTCGCGTCACGCAAACTCTCGTCAACGGTACGCCAATCACCGCGGCGACCAGTAACCACTCAGGGGGAGACGATCGGCGCGACGCGAAACCGGCGGCGTCTAATCGACTCGGGATGGTCACGGAGAAAAGTGTGGAGAACGGATTTCCTGAGGCGTCATCCATTTCAACGGTGAGTCTGTCAAAACCGCAAAATTGCAGCTGGTATCAACAGTCCGTGGAGGAACAAAGATCGTATATATATATATATATATACAGTGAAACCTGCTCTAATGACCACTCGTATATAGTGACCACTCGTCTTAAGCGACCGCCTTTCGGCGGTCCAGAACGTTTTCGGTATATAAGTACACTCACTGTCTTAAGCGACCACCTGTCTTAA
>WURV02227333.1:0-10143 GCA_011762755.2 Epimenia babai | reverse complement strand
AGGAAATTTATTATGCATTATAAATAATCGTAACCATAACCATAATAATAAGCATAACAAACTTGCAGGGAATTATTTTACCACTATAACCTGTTAATGCAATACCAAAGGAATGACCACATTATTAAGTAATATAATAATTGGTGGGGGGGTAATAATAGACATTTGTTGACTGTTTCACAAATGATATAAAATTGTACCAATAATGGTACAATTCGTCACTAACAGCCATTAAAATGATAGGGGTGTATGATACTAGAGCATATAATCCTCTCTTCTGAGTGATTGCGTTCTCCTATGGAAATTTTAGTTTACCTCATCGGGGAGTTTCCTGACTGGGCCCTATGACCCTATGATAATCCACGCTGAATGATTGGCCACATTTTCCGGTAAGCTTTGCTCGAGAAGGTCATGTCGCCGTAGCTTATAACACCACGAATATCGTGCATCCTCAGCGCCCGGTAGCATGACGCCCGCCTCATCGAGCCACACGTCTCTATACCTCGCCATATTCGTTCCCGTCTCCGTTCTCGTCATCCTCATCGCCGCCCTCGTCCTCGTGTTTCGCCGCATCCACCGGAAACGCATGGATGCGATCGCCAAGAAGGAACTATGTCTCCTCGATCCGGAAGAAGTTCGGGCGCAGCAAGTCGGCGACAGCACGCTGAAGGTTGGTGACGCATCTGTGCCATTTTATAGACCACCATATCCGCGTTTAATGCCCACTTATTTTACACATTTAACATCGTAATAAATGCCGAAAAGACGTCTGCTTGCTCGTAGTGTAATGATAAATCTAATTTATAGATGCATTATCTACAATGCTATACATGTACATGTAGCTTAGTTGAATAGTTCATTTTAGGAAAATATTTAGAATGAATCAATTGATGATATTTAAGGCTACTCAAATTTATTGATATTGTCACCAAATTAATACGGATTAAAAATCAGATTCAATATATCGCGTATATATATTGGATCATGGATGTAAAGTTTTTGGTAGTGTGGCATTTAATTATTTCATGCATGTGTCGGTTACCATGGTTACGATGATTATTTCAGGATATTTTGGACCAGTCGTGTACGTCAGGGAGCGGTTCTGGGTTACCCTTCCTCGTTCAGCGAACGGTTGCGCGGCAGATTTCACTGCTCGAATGCATCGGTGGGTTGTAGCAAAACGTTGAATGATGTAGTGTATCTAGCAACAGGGATAGTATATGTAGCAACACATTGAATGATACAGTGTATCTAGCAACAAGTTAGATGGGATAGTATATGTAGCAACAGGTATGACAGACTATGACAGGTGTGATCAAAGCATCACGATGCCATCACCACCACTGTACCTTTATCAATCAATGCGTTATCTACAGATTAGATCTTTAATTTTTTTTATTCCTCGTACTGCGCGGAACATTTCACTGATCATGTCGTACTTTACGGCCGTTGCTTGCCACAGGTAAAGGAAAGTACGGCGAGGTATGGAAAGGTCAGTACCAGGGCGAGTGGGTCGCCGTGAAGATCTTCTCATCGCGGGACGAATCGAGTTGGGCCCGTGAGACCGAGATCTACAACACGGTCATGCTGAGGCACGACAACATCCTCGGTTACATCGCTTCCGACATGACGAGTCGTAACTCGTGTACCCAACTCTGGCTCATCATGCACTACCATCCTTACGGTGAGCTCTCGTGTACCCAACTCTGGCTCATCATGCACTACCATCCCTACGGTAAGCTCTCGTATACCCAACTCTGGCTCATCATGCACTACCATCCCTACGGTAAGCTCTCGTGTACCCAACTCTGGCTCATCATGCACTACCATTCTTAAGGTAAGCTCTCGTGTACCCAACTCCGGCTCATCATGCACTACCAACCCAGGGGGCAGTTAGCGTAGTTGTTAGGGGCGTTTGACTTGAAGGTTCAGAAGGTTCCGGTTCAATTTCTCCTAGCCAGTATACTATCTTGCATTTTTCGGGCAGAAAACGGGTAGCCCTTGAGTGTGGTTCTGTTAGGGCTTTTTCTTTCTGAGTTAGCGGTGCTTCAGTTGCTCGATGGATGTCATCACATTGTTAATAACCATTAACTATCATAGACTTGGTGGAGTGTACGACATATGTAGCCCACCTGTTGACATTTGGAACCAGTGGTCTGAATGGAAGAAGGTTTATTCTCTGCCGCAGACTCGGTGGGTTTTTCAGTAGTTTTCCCCACGCCTTAGATGCAAGGCTAATCAATTATTCTTGTTAGCCACATAGGCTACACATGTGAAGGGCCAAGAATGGCCTACACAACACATATCTAGGTAATCAGCCTTTAAAACTAACTAAATATCTAACTACCATCCTCAGAGTTCACTGACCATCCCTGCAGTTAGCTCTACTGTACAAAGTGCTGGCTCATCATGCACTAACATCCCTACAGCAAGCTCTACTCTACGAAGTGTTGGCTCATCACGCACTAACATCCCTCCAGCAAACTCTTGCTTACCCAATCCTGCCTCATCATGTCGCTGTACAACTATCAAACAATTATCTTCACTAAAGCCCAAAGCCTTATTTTGGTACGTTATAATTTATTATCACGTGAACGTTGGGAACCCCATAACTGCTTCAGTACATAGACTCCTTTGAAACCATCGCAGGATCACTCTACGACTACTTGAATCTCACCACCCTCGAACCGGACGAGATGCTGAATCTCGCTTCGTCCGCAGCCTGCGGCCTCGTGCACCTCCACACGGAGATCTTCGGCAAAGAGGGCAAGCCGGCGATCGCGCATCGAGACGTGAAATCCAAAAACGTCCTCGTGAAACGCAACGGAGTCTGCTGCATCGGCGACCTGGGGCTGGCCGTCGTGCACTCGCAGACGTGCGACCGCATCGACGTCGGCACCAACAACAAGGTCGGCACGAAACGCTACATGGCGCCGGAACTTCTCGACGAGACGATCGACGTGAACTGCTTCGAGTCGTTTAAACAAGTCGATACGTACGCGTTCGGTCTGGTTCTCTGGGAGATCATGCGACGATGCGTCGTCAATGGTAACTGTATCTTTCACTTGTATCGTTAACGGCATTGCTATTTAAAAAACTCAAGCATGACATTCACATACCGCTCTTTTAAACCAGTTGGGCAGCATGTCAATTAACGGTTTACAACAAGCCATTGGGGTAGGCAGTTCCAGGCAGCTCTAGGCACCAGCGAGCCCATCGCAAATTTACTTACCTCAGTGCATATTTAATTGTGTTGCCACATATTTATTTCCCCGGTACTTAAAGCTCGTAAATCGGCCAGAAAACCTGGCATTAAGAACCTTGGGCAAGCCGGGCACCGATAATTTGGTTCGTCAGTGGCATGATTAAGACTTTTAAGTTTATTGCAAAATGTGTTAAATACTGGCAAAGTTGCCTTTCTGGCTCATTTCGGACAACACGACAACCATCAGTTGATAGAGGTTATAGGTAATTTAGGCTCCACCAACAATGAAATTTTTCGGTGTATTTTCTCCCCTGTCATTCTAGACCATTCCACGTTACTGTGTACATCGCTAGTATTGGTCGGGAATAGCCATGTATTAATTTTATTAATTTATTTTTGTTTTATGAAACTATTTACGCGTTCATACAGGGCTGTGATACCACCGTAATACAAACTTGTTCTCTTGCCGCTTGTTCTTTCTTCATCTTCTCCCTCAGCTCTGCAGCAATGTCCAGTCTGCATCCTGAAATGGCGAGCCACAGTCAGAATGCACTTTGCTAAAATAATCATTGTGATAGCGGATTTTTTTATGAGTAACAATGAATTAATAACGGGTTATTTACAAACAACGCCCAGTCTGTGTCCCAGTTCTTTCATAGGTCTCATTACAGACTTAATTAATTCCAATTGGCCATCCCTGTCCTATAGTAATACTTATAGTACCGTTAGTAACGTAACGATATTTCTATCTACCTGAAACAATACTTTAATTGAGTACTACATCTCTGGGTGTACTAAACTATGTCATTGCGTGAACAGGCGTGGCGGATGAATACCGAGTGCCCTTCGACGATGTCGTGCCTGCCGATCCTTCGTTTGAAGACATGAGGAAGATCGTGGTGGTCGATCAACAGCGGCCGTTCATTCCCAACAGATGGGCTTCTAGTCCGGTTAGTTTATACGACTCACGGTCTGGGCACAGTTCGGGCGGTCCTTTTTTCTTGTGATCTTCATACATGTATAAGTCAACTAACTTTGTAAAGATTCATGTACCACCACCAGTTAGGCACACATTCATGCAGCATCACAAATATCAACTTATCAATACTCATCATGCACACCTTCACATGGCAACATCACAAATTGTACACGGATTCACATCGCATCAGGACTATTCGTGCACACATTCGTGCATCATCACGACTATTCGTGCACGCATTCATGCATCATCACAACTATTCGTGCACGCACTCCCACGCCATCACCACTTCGTGCACATATTAATGCAGTATCGTTACTTTTTGTACACATAATCATATGCCATCAGTACTTTTTTTGCACGCATTCATACGACATCATTACTTTTTGTGCACATATTCACGTGCCATCACCACTATTCGTGCACACTTTTGCCCGACGTTATCGGTATTCCCGCATGCTTTCATGCGTCCCCATTGCTCCGCATCGCAGTTGCTGAACCAGATGTCGCAGCTGATCCGGGAATGCTGGTTCCAGAACGCGAGCGCCCGCCTCACGATGCTCCGCGTCAAGAAAACCATCCACAAACTCCAGTCATCTCACAACGTCGTCGCGGAAAAAAAGATGTGATGTATATACCCAGCATCTTAGGATCGTTAAAGACGAGGTAGCCTCACCTCCTAGCGACGGCTCACGCGCGAGACACGCCCTCGACGACAATCGTGCCACTGTTGGGTAACCACAGATATGGGACCGACACTCAGGGATGCTATTGACTCATTCGGTATCCAACACGCAGCTCATCGTTGCCTTCTACTTAATCAACCGTATTCGTGCTCTAATTCATATTCGGGATTTCTTCGGTAATATAGCCGTCAAACGAATCCGGCTCAATACCGGCCGATGTAATCTACCGAAGAAATCGACCTTGGTACGATGAACTGTCGGCAAAACGCCTTCATCGTTTCCCTCGAGAAATCCAGTTGTGTAAATAGTAATCAAATGTCGGTGCATTTTATCACAGATGCTCTTGTGTCAAGTTTTGATTTGTTGCACTATCTGAATTGTGACGTATTGATTATCTCCCTTCTCGTGAGTGGCAGTTTAGTTCTCTAGATTCTTGCGAGCTATTCTTCGCCACCGGAACTCGAAACTAAAATAGAACTACTTAAATATTAACGCATTTATACTTTGTTTTTAGCACAATGTACATATCTCCATGATGGATTTCTATCTATTAGCAGTTTATAATAGTTTATAGCGTTTGATTTTATTTGATGTTTAATAATGACGGTTAGTGTATAGTTAGGCTCTATCATTGACATATTTGATCGCAGCCCAATATTGTATTCAGAACAGTTCGAGACGGGTAAATTCATGGCTAGATCCATATTTTTTACTGTAATAGCGTAGCTCAGTGCGTAGAGGGCGGGTATATAACTCAGAAGGAGAATTGTTCAAATTACCATATATTAGCTTTTAGATACTTATTTTTATTCCACTGGTTGACCATTATTACATACTATACTCTCGGATGAAAGGCAGTGCTTCTAACCACTGGTGCATACAATTAATTCGTGCCAACACATGGAAGCTCAAAATATCAGGAGCATGTTGGCATCGTTTACAATTAGATCCCGTTTACAAGTTCCCAATAACTTGATATAAACCAAACTTTGGTACACGACTTTTAATAGACATCGAATTTTCACACATTACATTGCTTTTACTGCCACCACAGTATTTTCCTGGCACCCTCCCCCCATTTTATTTTTACTGTTCCAATCTACAAAGTTGACATAGTCCACGCAAAATTAGATTCCCTCTAAACTTCTATGAAATGTCCCTTCAGGTACCAGATATCCCCACGCAGCATATTACAGGAGTCCCTGGAATACGAGGTTTCTTAGCACCATATCCAACTTTCTCTGGAAAAAAAATGTGCCATGTAATTCCACAATTAGCAGTAGGCGATACGATGAACCCAATTTCGTTTAAAAGTACGGTACCTCCTTTTGAAGATGTTGCTTGATGTCAGTTGCTGATATTTAATTCATAATGTCACCATTGTTTGTCACTTTCACCCGTAACTTTAATACATCTTTTTAATATGTCATTTGGCTATATTATAGACAATAAATACAGCGTAATGCCGTAATATACATTAAGCTTTATCTTCGTATGTCCGTGTTGCTTTAACGAACATAAATTAAACACACTCGGTACACTAATGAAATTGCCAAACTGAAACATCCAGGCAAGTTTTGTAAAGGGCCAAGTATGGCCCGCACAATGATTACTGTGGTAGTTGGCCTCTTCTCACTAACTAAATAAGGTTTATGTTTTTTTCATTTTGTGCTGTCACTATGCCTAATACAGATATCACCGTTTGACCGCTTATGGCATCGGCCATTGTACCCTTTTCAGATCGAATTAAAATTATGCTTTAAACCGCACAATTTTTTTAGATCTACGTGAACCTCGCACACAATGACACAGTATCATCATAAATATTGTCTCGCGTGTAATTCCCTAAAATAATTTAAATAACAACCGCCGTAGCACTGCGTCGTATTGCATTACTGAACTGTTGTCAATTCTATGACGCTGTAATTAGAAGCATCTTGTATTGTGTCAGTTTTCAGTTTCAAATTTCAATAAGACACGTTTCGTAGGACGAACTACTCTATTGTAATGTTATATTCATGTTATATCAGTTACCAAATTTGTACTCCAGAAATCACTGAAACATAATGAATGTCCATTTTTTTTATTATCATGAGTATACATACGCTTTAGCGTTCGGGAAAATTCCACTCAAATTTTCTGAATGTTACGATATATGGAAATTTCCATTGATGAGGGGAAACAATTTACATTAAACGCCTATCAGTATTGATACATGAACCAATAAAATATGACTTAAGTAATGTTATTTGTACGTTGACATTTACTGTACAGTTCACTGTCGTTTTGCACTTTTATACTGTGTTTATATTACAAAATATCTTTTGAAACCATTATGATATATAGGGTGTATGTATCTGTTAACCTTAATTTGAAATGACTCCTGTCACAGAAGTGCTGCCAGACAATTTACGGCTGAAATTTCTTGGAATGTCAGCGTTGACAAGAAAATTGTATGGTTTCAGCAATAAATGTTTACTTCAAGCAGTTTGCTGATGTCGAATTGTCCAATTGTTCCGTAGATCAAACGATACTAAAACAAAATAACCGCTGTTGTCATGACGACAATTACGTTTCACGTAGAAGAGTCTATTGATGAAATCCGAATGTTAATTGTTATTTCTAAGCTAAAAACCTCCGGTGAATCGATCCCATCGAGTTTATTAAACATCCGTAGTTGACGACTTAACAGTTGCGAATCTAAAAACTCGATGCAATAAATGGTAATAGTAAATCGCGGCAAGAACTGTCTCGATGTAAGTCTCATTCGTAGTTTCGGTATTGTCAACAAAATTAGACCCAATTAAATTATTAAATTACCATAGTTTATTAGTTTCTCTATTAAGATGTGTATTGCGTATTATTATTAGACTGCAGTGCACTGATGTTTTCGCGTGTACCGTACGTATTGTATTCTAATTGTGCTAGCGTGTACTACGTCGTATCATCGTGTGCACTACTTTGTATTATCGCGTGTACTACGTTGTATTATCGTGTGTACTACGTCGTATTATCGCGTGTACTACGTCGTATTATCGCATGTACTACGTCGTATTATCGTGTGTACTACGTCGTATTATCGTGTGTACTACGTCGTATTGCCGTGTGTACTACGTTGTATTATCGTGTGTATTACGTTGTATTATCGTGTGTACTACGTCGTATTGTCGTGTGTATTACGTCGTATTATCGGGTGTATTACGTTGTATTATCGTCCGTACTACGTTGTATTATCGTGTGTACTACGTCGTATTGTCGTGTGTATTACGTTGTATTATCGTCCGTACTCGTTGTATTATCGTTTCGTCATGAGTAGTGCGCACTTCATGATGTTTAGAGTCTCATACAGTAATCTTTATCTCACACCTCACTGAATACACAGCCTGGAGTCTAAATTAACCAGTATATCGTTTAAAAATACGTATGCCCATAATCAATCGTTATTGTGACTTTTGAATAAACGGTAATTTTTCTATTTCTCTCTAGAGACTTATTACGACTTAATGAATGAATTGTTGTTTGAAGTGTTTTTCAGATGGAAACATGTTAAAACAAAAACATACAAATGTGGTGGTAATAGGGGTAGCTAAGATGGTTCTATGAAGAGCTGGCGAGAAATGCACAGAAAAAAATATATCCCTATAGTCGAAGGAGACCTATAGATGGGATGTAGGTATAGTTTTTTCTGTGCACCTGTCTCCATACAAACGTGAGCTATTGAATATGATACGAAAATAAAAGGTAACACCCTATTACCTATGTAAGGTTATGATGAACACAGGCTTTTTATACAAGTCAGCACACCTGATGAAGTGTACCTGTACATACAGAAGAATGTATTAATCATTACTAATAAGGTTTTACTTTTACTTTATGTATTATAGGATGACAATACATAGTTTATGTATTAACGATTTAAGGAAGTTTTGATCTAAATGCAATATGGCCCCTTGAGCACTTGGCACTGTTCGTGCCCTTTTCTATGTATAATTGTATAAAGCATTATAAAGTAACCGTGACGCATTGCTGCCTTAGGACATACGCCTAAATATTGATAGACACATGAATAATATATTACATTCACTTTGAGCGTAGCAATTTGTTACGATTATAAAGATTATAACTGAACTCACGGATGTCTCGTCGGAGCGTCGGGCCTCCGGCATTCATAACGTATTGACAATTGACAGTTTCATCCAACGAGTTGAATAGTAGAGGTTATCGCTAAACGGCACGGGATGGTTATATAAGTTCAGTGAAATGTTCCTCGTTGTAGCGGTTTTTGCCAGTGTTCGTTGTTAGCTGTGGTTACCGAGCGACTAGCCGATGAAGTTCGGCTCCCAAATAACTGAAAGAATGTAACAGATCTAGTAAACGGCACAACCCTAATAACATCTGTACCGGGAGCTGATGTGGAAAGTGGGCGTCGCCTAGGTCTGGGCAAGAATTACAGCATTGGAAAATGGCTCATTAAATAATTCGTAATTTTCGGAGAAGTAGGAAATTCCTTCACCTTACGAGTTGGTAGTAATCAAGAGTAGGCTATATCAGATATTTATCAGCGCAGTATTACGTGGTAGCTATTAATCGGCCTATTTCTAACTACGCTAAATGCTATTAATTATTTTTGTCTCAGATGATGGCCAGTTTTTTCTGGAATCATGTCACCAAGAATCGACCTGGCTCGTGTAGGACAGTGCGTCATTTATTGCAATTTTATAGACCGCGGCCTGCCAATGCGTAGTTGTCATACAGGGAACAAATTTGATAATAATTTGGAAATAATGAATAGATGTAACTCACTAGATCCGCTCTATTAATTTTGGGAGCGCACATGACTAAGAAGACAAACTGACTGCATAATCCCAATTTTCATATATAATAGTTTAACGCAAGAGAATCACCGGTACGTAGCGTTAACATTATTTAAGGAAGTTTGCTTTGTGGCTATTTGTTATAACATTCGGGTTTTATAAGTTTTTCGCGAGTTTTGAAGTATTTTAAATTTCATTTTCTCGCTTATAGCAGTTCTTCCCGTGTTTTTAGTCTTACGTTATCTTGAAGAATTCCAGCGAACAGATGTATGAGTAATTCGGATTACAATACATAAATTGATTATTGTGGATAGATAGATAATTACTGATAACTAATAACAAATGTATTTTTTATTTGGAAGTTAATTTTTTATTTATTGACAGGCTGACTACCGAAGTAATTGTTGTGTAGGCCAATTTCATTTATGACCCTTTACAAAGCTAGCCTATGTGGTTAAC
>WURV02227322.1:0-10143 GCA_011762755.2 Epimenia babai | reverse complement strand
ACCTGCACATAAGGTTTGTTAATGAGATATCTGGGCTTGTACACTCTTTGCAAGTTTTGGAATGTCTGGACGCCGATCTGACGTTGCTACACGCAGTGACCTTTCGAGGCTTACATTAGTAAGGTTGGTACGAAGTTTGCTCTCGGTGAATTTCATCTCACCGAAAAACTGTTCACAAATATATGAGCTCCCAAACAAACTTATTATTTTCCTTGCATGATCACGTTAAAGAGGAAATCCACTCTCAGAAACATAATCCTTGTAGAAATCTTGAATACTTGTATCCTTATATTTGGCTCCCAATTCTGTGTTATTTTGTAGTTCAATGATCTCCATTTGAAGTTTTTCTGGAATATCATCAATTTCCACATTAAAAGGTGATGAAAACAGAGTAAATTCAGTTTTTCTTGTACGACAGTCAGCAAATCTAACTGAAAATTCATCCCTCAAATTTGTTATGATTTCCACTTATTCGCTTGTGTTTTCAGGGTTATTTTCAGCGAGACATGGGAAGTTGGTTAAGTTATGTACTCTCAATTGTGACCCAAACAAACGTAACTTCACTTCGAATGCAGTAACATAGCTCACCTGCTAAGCCATCTAACTTCATAATACAGCAGGTCATTATAATGAGAATGCATCTCGTCTAGCAGCACTTGAAATTGCCTGTGATTCAGACCACGAGATTTGATGAAATTGACACACTTAATAACAATTTGCATGATATGTACCATTTTAAGAGACTTGGCACATAGAGCTTGCTGATGTATAATGCAATGAGTTTTTATCACAGTATGAGTGATGTCGGCATTTTTCATTTCTTTTTTTAATAATGACACAAAACCCTTGGTTTTACCTAGCATTGCTGGCGCACCATCGGACGTCGCACCACATAACTTTGTCAGGGGTGAACCCATATCTTCACGAGCAATTTAAACTTTAAATGATTACCTGGTTCATAATGACTTTTACTTTTACCTTTGCCTTCATTTTCTGACGCATCAGACCGGCAACCAATACTGGGTTAACCCGGAATTATCAACAGGGATCGTTATAACAGACTGCACAGCAAGTAATTCACCAATTACAAAGCCTCGAGACCAAACTAAATCATTACATGTAAGATTTCCAATGTTGGCATTGATCGAACTTGTGCCTGGCTTGATGATGGTGTACAGAGTTTCATGTATAGATATTTTGTCATTGGCATTTATATCAATCAGTAATGACAACAAAGCTGGTTGTTCGTGACCTACGATACTATTATGCACAATCGCTTTAACGGACATAACTTGACCCTTTGGAATTATAACATTCTTTTTCTCCAATTTTTCCAGAACCTATATTATTCTCTGATTGTTCCAACAATGTAGCTAGTGATGTTACCAACAACTTTTGGACTGAGTTGAGGACAAGCCTCTGACAAATCTACACATTACCCTTCAAGTCATCAACGTCTATTTTTTGTATCTTTGACTGATCTACCTTCTGTTGAAGCATGCAAATTGCTGAGCAAACCATTCTGTGTTGTTGATAATGATTTTTAAACATGTTTCACTACAGTAACATTTGGGGCACTGGCGTAATGATTCACTGCCCATACAATTCACACATACAGGAGGCGTTCCGGGGTCTTCGCGGCTGTCGGCTGCGTGTGCCCCTGCGAACGCAGCCGGGCTTCGTTTTCCGACGGCAAGTTGATTGACTCTGCGTGGCTGGACTTTGCGACGGCTGATGAAATACTGGACATGGTGCTGACTGTATCCCAGTATCGAGTGATTTCACGTACTGTGTAATAATGCTTGATGGAGGTGGGGCAGCTGAGGTAACCGAACTTCAAAGGGACTAAGTACATGCTCACCCATTACCTTTTAAGGCGGATTTGCACGATTTCACGAGTGACTCTGCGCAGCCATTCTGGTGCGGGGCTGCTTGGGTTACGAATTTCCATTCGATCCTTTTGTCGGCACAAAATTCTTAACTTAATCCTTTATTCGGCAGAATACATTTCTTTCCAACAAAATCCACAGTTACGGTTACCAAACATATCCACCACCATATATGAAGAGCAACATTCCAAAACGTACTAAGTCACTTTACTTTAGAGTCATTGCTTCAAGAGTTAGTTTGAGCTTTACTTCATGAATGACTAAGATGTCTGTTCGTTTTTTCTGTCCATGGAATTCGCAGCATCCGTCTCCAGCACCATAGCTCAAAACTATTTATTCTCTTGCGCTCTAATTTTCTCACTGTCCATGATTCACTTCCATACATGACAACTGGAAACACAAGTGTATTTACAATTTTACGTCAGTGTCTGATGAAATATTTTTATCCTTCCATATTTTCCATAGTTTTGACATGGCACACCTGCGGAGGGCCAGACGTCTTTTAATTTTGTTAGCACTAGTGCAACAGAATTCAATTTTCGAGCCGAGAAACACCGGTTCAGGTTCAGATGGAGTCCAACTTTTTCACTTTCGTCCTTTACCCTTTTAGTATTTTTTTAGTAAGCCATCTTTGTCATGCGCCAGCGGAGTTGTATCATCTGCATACCTCAAGTTGTTTATGCATCTGCCTCCTATTTTCACCCCTATGTCGACTTCATCAAGCTTTGCCTTCCGCATTATATTTTCGCTGTATAGATTGAACAAGTATGGCGAGAGAATGCAGCCTTGTCTCACGCCTTTTACTATTCCAAAACTTTAGGTATTTCCATGTTCTGGGTACTAGAGACTAAGTTCTACCACCATTTATTAGATGAACATTATCAATACACACGCAAATATAACCAAGTAAATATCAAAATTCTTTCAAAACGTGCTCAGTCACGCAGTATTTTTGTCATAAAATATTACAAACTAGTATTAATGTTTCAATAATTGCAGGTTAAGTATTTGTCCATGATACCAAGTGTTATATCCTGTTACTGGATATACAAGACCGTATTTAAAACATTCACAATGAAACTCTTGTTATTTAAAACGTTTACTCCACTTGTGCCCTAGTTATGTTTATTTCCGGTTTTACCAAAACTCCTCTCTACATACACAACTCCTTTTTTAAAATAAAATTTGAATTTATAATCTCAGATATAATACTAAAGGTCAAATTTAAGTACAGTTCTTATATATGATGTGTATGCTCAAGTATACCAAAAGGCGTCTATATTTTTCCAAAATATAAATGATTCACTGTTAAGTAATTCCCTATCAAATGATAAGCGACAAACCTTTTTCTAACGCTTGGTTCTCTGTGAACCAATGGTTGTTAATTTATGTAGGTAGGATGCAATAACATGTCTAAAACTAAAACAAGACTAAACTATAACAAGACTAAAAACTAAACTAGTAATGTCACAAACAAGTCTATATGCACTACTAAACAATAAACTAATTTTTATATGAAAACACACAAATGTCAATATCCCCACACATAATCTTTGGCTTTTTCTGGTTGTTTACAGTCTCTACCTGATCGCCTTACAATCACTCCACCATCCGAATTCCTGTCTACACAATTATTTTTCACTCCAACATTACTCCCACCTCTGCCATTACTACTGCCAGCATCATTATTCTGTACAACAGTCTCTGTTTCATTTGCACCATGATCACCAATTACTTCAGCAAACCGCCACATTTGAGTAACATTCCTCCTGTACCTTATTCCATCATTATTCTCTACCACCACGCTATTGCCATCTCTTCTAACCACCTGATAGGGTACTGGGTTGAAAGGAGTTGACAGTTTATTTTGTCTTTCCTGACGTACCAATACTCGATCACCTTGACTTATATTACTGTCTATTGCACCTCGTCTACTATCACCGTAATCCTTCCCTTTACATTTCCACTCATTGTCTCTGTCTCTTACCTCCCTATCGTCCATATTGTGATCCACATCACCGAGATGTGGCAACTTGGTACGAATCTTTCGTCGGGATAGCATCTCGGCTGGACTCTTCCCGGTAAGAGCATAAGGTATTGAACGATACATCAGTAGATCGTCCAGATCTTTACGCCAATCACGTCTCTGGGCCTGGGAAATTTTGAGTCGCTTGAGAATAGAACGACTTTGGCGTTCTACCTCGCCATTCGCCTGGGGCCAAAATGGTGTTACGCGATGATGATTAACACCAATATCAGTCATATAATCCACAACTATCGAACACACAAACGGGGCTCCATTGTCACTCGTTAAAGAATAAGGAAGTCCATGCGTCAAAAACATTTTCGACAGCGAACGGACAATGTTCTCTGCGTTTGTGTTTCGCATTACGTCAATCTCAAAATATCGACTATAATAATCGACAACTGCAAATATGTAATCACCAGAAGGTAGTGGTCCAAGTAAATCTATCGCTAGATCTTGCCATGGGCCAGATGGCAACATTGTACGAATCATGGGTTCAGGCTTTTCACCAGGACCAACGAGTTGACAACCGTAGCAGGTTTTCACATGTTTCTCAATGTCTTTATAAATACCCGGCCACCATACCTTATCACGAACCCGATGTTTCATCGCAACAATTCCAGGATGACCTTCGTGAGCAATAGTCAGAATCTGCTGTCGCATACTCCTGGGAATCACGATCCGCGTATCTCACAATATCAGTTTACCAACTGAGCAGAGTTCGTTACGAATCGGTAAATACGATTTGAACGCGTTATCAATTTTACTCCATTCGTTGTCACGTAAACAGTCTCTAACGGCTGATAGTTCAGAATCTGTAGCCGAAGCCTGTACGATTTCACTGGTCGTTAACGCTTTCGGAGTCAAATCGCGCGCCACCTAGCGAATCGGTACCATCATTCGAATTCACCACCAAACGTGACAATACATCCGCAATGTTCTGAAAGCCCGGAAGATGTTCAACAGTGAACCTGAACCGGTTGCATACGTAATACCCAACGTTCGATTCGTGCACATGTTTTCGACCCTTTACCATAGATACCCTTCAACGGTTTATGATCTGTGTACAATGTAAAATCAGTCCCGTATTAATAAGCATGAAAACGCTCACACACCCATACAATGCCCAAAGCCTCCTTTTCAGTTTGAGAATAACGCCGTTCCACATCAGTCAAACTACGGCTTACATACGATATGATCCGGTTTTCACCATCCTGTTCATGTATTAAAACAGCGCCTAGTCCAACAGGGCTAGCGTCAGTCACCACCTTAGTTTTACAGTCCGTGTCTGTCCTGTAATAACCTAAACAGTCAGCATTACATAACCGTTCTTTCAACTCGTCGAATGACTGCTGTTGTTCGTCGGTCCAAACAAATTTTTCCCCCTTTCTAGTCAACCGTCTCAGTGGTTCAAAATTAGTCGCCAAGTCAGGTATGAAGCGAGAACTATATCTCACCAGCCATAAGAAACTACGGACTTCATTGGCATTCTCTGGTTTCCTAGCTGTTTTCACTGCCTCGACCTTGACCTCTGACGGAGCTACCCCTCTTCTACTAAGCACATGACCCAAAAAGGTAACTTTTGATAAATGAAATTCACATTTATTCTTGTTCAATGTAAATCCTTGATCACGGAATCTATCCAAAACTTTTTCGAGCCTCGCATTATCTAGTTCTACAGTAGGTGCATGTACTATGATATCATCAAGAAAATTTGTCGCACCATCACAACCCTGAAGAACCTGTTGCATTACCTTTTGAAACATCTCCGGAGCACAGGAAATGCCAAACATCAAGGTCTTGTACCTATATGTATATTTCTGTGTGCTGAATGTAGTGATATCACCTTTTGGGACAACCACTAAGGGAGATAACCATTTTGTAGGTCCATCAACCTTTTCTATTACATTCTGCTCCTCAAGTTCATCTAATTTCCGTTCAACTATCTCCACCCAACGATAAGGTACACGTCTAATCGGCTGTATCTTGGGAACCACATTTTTGTCTATAGGAACAGATAACTTATAGTCCTTAAGTTTTCCAATTCCGTCAAACAAACCAATATAATTCTTGTATATGTCATCTGTACTATTAGTTTTACAATCAGTGTTTACATAACACACCTCTGGACTGAATGTTATCAAACCTAAGTCTATTGCCGTCTTTTTACCAAGTAATGGTTGGCCTTCACAGTCTATTACGACAAATTCCACATCATTCATACATTTGTTACCCATAATTATTGCACCTTTGAATACACCAGCTATTGGTAGTGGCATTCTATTTCCATATGCATACAAATTCTTCTTTTGATCCTTATTGCACACACATCTCACTTTCTCACCTTTTAGATACTCCCATGAAGGCCTATCTATAATATTACAACTTGCCCCAGAGTCAACTATCATACAAAATATCAACCCTACCTATCTCGGCATTTAATGTACAATTTTAATAGTTTAACCACATTTAACGTGTCCTTACCACAAACTGTAAATGTATAGTCACTATCTTGATCATTATAACAGTCGTTATGTCCCCCATTATTCCTATATGTATTTGTCATGTTCCTCAACATTCCTAACCTTCCGTCTTTTATTGAACTTATTGTCGGGTTGCTTAGTCATTTTAGTCTTGCATAGTCTCAAAATGATTACAACCCATGCACCGCCTACATTTTTTTCCTTTTGCCGGACAAATAACGTCTTTGGTATAATGTCCCTGTCAACCACATGCCCAACATTTACGCAATGAATCCGATATCGGTTGTATCCGTTCTCCATTATTGTCACTACCGTGTGTATGAAAGGTATTTTTCACTTTGTGAGAACCAAAATTAATGGTTATTAATTCGATATCCAATTCGATTGACCTCGGTATTTTCCGAATCACCCTCCATAACTTTGGCTTGGATTTCTGCAGTCTCCATAGCACGAGCAATATCACGCATTTGAATCAAGGTTAAATCACGACCTCGTTCCAGTAATTTTCGACGCAACACACTCGATTTACATTCATCGACAACTTGGTCTTTAATTTGATCATCAACAGCGTGCGATCGCCAAAATCGCATCCTTCACTTTTAACACGTAATCGGGTAATAAACTGATTGATAGTTTCAGTATCCAACTGCGACGTATTGCGAAAAACATGTCGTAAATATGTAGAATTCTGTTCCGGTTTAAACTCTCGATTTAACGCATTTACCGCCTGAGTGTACACATCGTCATCACCACCTTCTAAGGGTAAAGTAGAAAAAATATCTTGTACTTTGAAGCCGGCGGTATGTAATTATAACGCCTTCTTCTGTTCGGGGTTAGCGATCCCACGTGATATAATGCAAACATCCAATGCGCGTAGCCATCTTGTCCAACGAGCAGACAACGTTACTTGGTCGCTTGGGTCAAACGCTTCTAACCCTGTCACATCGACTGGTATAGCAGCTGCCATTATGACTCCTGCCAAGACTCGCCAATGTTATATCCTGTTACTGGATATACAAGACCGTAATTAAAACATTCACAATGAAACTCTCGTTATTTAAAACATTTACTCCACTTGTGCCCTAGTTCTATTCATTTCCGGTTTTACTAAAACTCCTCTGTACTACATACACTACACAATGGTTATTTACAATGAGATGACGACATAGCGAGCAGGTAAACGACAGAGACCATATATAGAGCTTCTGAAACACAACAAAGAAAAGAGGGAAAAGCCCGAACAGAACCACACTGCAAGGGCCACCCAGACCCCCATGAGCAAAGGTGTTGAAGGCTTTTTCAGCCGAAAAATGCCACGGGTAGTACACCGGTTAGAGCGGAAATTGAAACTGGATTCAAAATCAAACGCTTTAACCCCGTCGCTACCTGCCTACGGTCATTGCGGTAGCAGAGAGTGATCTTTTTCTCTCTCAGATATCTTGTAGCCTCTTTTTTATAATTCTGCCTTTTACTGAACTAAACTAAAAGTGTACGCATTTTTTTTGTTCATTTTAACTCTTTTGAACAACGGAAGATATATAGAATACACAAGCGCAAATTCTCTTCCGGGTGGAGTGTAGACACCAGAAAGTAGGGGCAGGTAATCTCCCGGACCCCATAACTGCGCGCATGATCCCTCCTCAATGTATCAAAATAATCATTCTTACTCACGTTACGGCCCACGGTAACATACATAACTACTCACACCTTAAAGGCTACCCAGACCTCGTTAGTCATAAGAGATATAAGATACTTTTAGCGTGAAAAATACAACTAGTTTGTTGGCTGGATTGTTCTCAAATTCAAATAGAAGGATATTAGCCAATACCCCAGTTACCAACATGTCACAGTTTACTCGCTCAGTAGAGGTGATCTCGTTATACGAGATCACATGTCAATCCTCGCTACAACGTTTGTATTCAAGGCAGACTCAGATTCCGATAGTGTGCTAGAGTTACAAAATTAGCATTTAATGCAGACTGTTTAAGATTCGTATAACGTGCCATAGTTTCATAAATATCGTCTCGGTCTCCTCTCGTAATGGGATATTAAGAGGACTGTGTTTTATTGTAACTAAAACAACGTACAATGTTTTAATACATACAGATGTGAACTGGGGATCATCCGTTCAGGCCAATGCGTACCAAGAAGCCTTGAAAGCTTGCCTAAAACTTGCAACTGTTGAAGATCATGTAAAAAATTTCAGGTGCGTTAAGCATCTTCTATCTACAGTTAAATAGATTTTGCTTCCATTTTCAAGACATATTATTCATAATGTTTAATGCATCTATATCGAGTGTATGTGTTTTTAATCTTACATCTTACTTTTTGATTGATTTATTATTTTGAGGTATTGCGCGAGATAGGCCATTATGCAATTATGTTGAATGCAGGTCCCACGAAAGCGGGTCAGCTGGTGCGCCGCACTGGAGCCCATAAAAGACATGGGGGCATGAATATCAATGTTCATAATTGAAATAGGCAATTATGCATGAATTTTTAATTGTTACTTTGAAGGTGAAAGGCATTTCCATGTTTAAAAAATTTTTTACCGTCGAATTCATTTTTTCAAAGTTTGTTTTTTTATGTTTGTAAGGAAAAAAGAGTTGTAAAAAGGTCTTTATAATTTTTGGATTGCAATTACTCACCTGTCGTCAGTCATGTAGGCCGGATTTTCAATATTCCTTGATCCAATTTGAAATTTTTCCCTAAGTAATCTAAATTCACACATGTTTTTCTTCTATGTAGGGGGTTACAATATAAATATAGAATTTATATTAATTCGAGCGATTAACACAGTGAAGCTTATTTGATTATCGAATGAGTGGGTCTGAGGCGCGCTAACACTTTTATAGTTCCAGAGATGTTTAATTTTAGTTCTAGAGGCCAAAGACATTTTCAGCTCACCTGAGCTTATGCTCGGTGTTCGGAGTTCGTCTGTCGTCCGTCCATCGGTCCGTCCGATGTTAACGTTTTCTAAAAAAATCTTCTCAAGTACCACTTATCGCAGAGGTCTGCGATTCGGCAGATTTTGTCCTTTGGTAGGTCTCCTCTAGATTTGTTTATGGTATCGTCACCGCAGCTAGGTGAAGTAACTTCTGCCGATGTTCGTATTTTTTCTTAAAAAATCTTCTTCTCAAAAAAAGCTTATCGCAGAGGTCTGCTCTTTGGCAAATAATTGTCTTTGTGTTGGTCTCTTCTAGATTTGTTCATGGTATCGTCATTACAGCTATGGGAGGTAACTTCTGCCGATGTTCGAATTTTTCCTTTAAAAAATCTTTTTCTCAAGAACCGCTTATCGCAGAGGTCTGCTATTTGGCAAATATTGTCATTCGGTTGGTCTCTTCTAGATTTGTTCATGGTATGGTCATCGCAGGTAGGGGAAGTAACTTCTACCGATGTTAGTATTTTTTCTTAACAAATTTCAAAGGGTCTCAAAAAACCGCTTATTGCAGGGGTCTGCCTGCCATTTGGCAGAGTATCGCAATGAGTATTGTCGAGTCTCTGGCCTCTTCTCTTTTAGTGTCATAATGGATATTGTCGGGTATCTTTGGCTTCTTGTCTTGTTTCAGTATCATAATAAGTATTGTCATGAAATGAAATTTATGTGTTTAAAGTGTACTTATTAGCAGAGCTGTCAAACACACTTTACATGAAATAATAGCCTCATGGTCTAAGACTATAATGTAATTACTTAAATTATAGAAAATTAACATCTAACAGTATACAGGTAATACAGATCAAT
>WURV02227311.1:0-10144 GCA_011762755.2 Epimenia babai | reverse complement strand
CTGTTCATTACGTCAAAGTTGTCGAAGGTCTTAATGACTCCGTGACCTTCGACATGGATGCTGTAACCATTTTAGGGCCACTGCAACGATGTAAAGAAATTTCCGTCGATATCGAATCACTACTTAAGCTACGAGGTGGGACTTGATATGTAGGGATAGCCGATGTGTCGATTTTGGCTATATTGTTTTCAAATACAGGTGAATCAGCCTGTCAACTGAAATTATTTACGACAAAATTGTAATAATCTGTCAGTTATTCATCGTCAGTAATGAGTACTTCGGAGAGTTTAGGATCGTGTCATGCGCATGTGATATTACAAGCTTATGCATTGTAGAGAACCACCGTCCTAAACGGTTGTTGGTGTTCGTGAATCCGGCTAGCGGGTGGGGCAACAGCGTCAAGCAACACAAGCGTATCGTGGCGCCGATCTTTGAAATCTGCAACGTCTCTGTCCACCTCGTCGGTAATGTGGCGTCGTCTCACAGCTATCTCGGGTTCATATAAAGTGCTCACAAACTAATGAATCCCGTCACAATTAAAACACTGTTTCCTAATTTCAAAACACGATTTCTCAATTACAGTATCTCTATATCTCTTTTTTTTTGTGAGATTTTTGGCACACTTGCTAAAAATCATTAATAAATTTTTGTTAGATATCTAAATGAAACCCGAAACAAGAATCTTACTTCGTCAATTGTGTTGACAATGTTTGTGTCGGTATATTCTTTACATCACGCGATTCAGAATCTTCAACATCTCGCTTCTATTCACGGATGGTAATGCTTCATTAAAAAAAGTAAATTAGTCATTTATATCCAGCACTTTGAAGCTGTTTGCGAAGCTTGGCAAATGGTGGTTTGCGAGGTCTCAGAGGGACTTGGCAGCTGTATCACAGGCGCCGGCAAGCCACTCACACCTTGTGCAACACCATTGTAAATTACCTATATCTACACCACAGGTGACACGTTCTATACGTTTCAAAATAGCTAAACTTTCCCGCACAAAGCACGTTTACCAAAATCACACCCCAAGTATCGAGAGCACATTAGTTGATTTGGAATATTAAATTATTATCACTGTGTTTCATTGCAGTCACAGAACACGCCGACCACGCTAAAAATCTACTTGATGCGTACGACCTCTCTACCATCGACGGGTAAGTAATCGACACAACTAAACTCACTTGACGCGTTAAGGGCCATTAACCACGTTTGTGACTCGTATATATATATATATATATATATATGTGTGTGTGTGTGTGTGTGTGTGTGTGTAACCATCTTCCACCTTTCCTTTCGTAGATTACGCAATGTGTGCATGTACTATATTGAATATGACGTAAGTAGCCTATAAATACGATAACTTTAGCACTATCGTGTTCTGCTGCATTCTGTTCAGAGTCGTATCGATGGGAGGAGATGGGTCGGTGAAGCAGGTCGTATCCGCTGTAATGGAGCGACACGTGAAGGACGTCGGAATCGATATGAACGATCCCGATGCGCAGATCACAAAACCGCGTCTTCCGGTCGGCGTCATTCCTTGCGGTAAACGGACAGTCCCCTAAAGTTCTTTTGCATGAATCTCAACAGCATAATGTATAGAATCGTAATATCGTTCAACTTAATAGCGAACAAATGTCATAAACCATATTTTTCAGGGTCCGGTATGGCGATATCTATAGCAACTAACACCTCGCGTGACATCAAAACAGCCGCTCTGAATATCGTTATCGGTAAGAAATAAATTTATAATAATTATGATGTATTAGGCCTTATACCAAATTTCCTGTCTATTGAATATTATTGGTCATATATATATATTGTAATTTATTCAACGGTATCCTCTATCACTTCAATTCACGCCTCTCAACACCGTCAATATCGGAATGCTGCTCGCTCTTGCGAGTTTTTTTGAACGGTCGATTATAGAACCGATAGCAAATTATATTTCCCACGTCATTGTAAATTTCACGGAATCTGGGAAACAGTCATTCCATTGCTTCACAATATCATGTATTGACATTGTTTCATCGTTATATTGAATGGCGTCCAACGCGTTTGTTTTAGGAAAGACGGTGAATGCCGATGTAGTCGTGATGAGGAACCAGCAAAAGTTCGTTGGCTTCGGTAACATCTTAGAATCTGTCGGCGTGCTCGCGAATGTCATGTGTACGTTGGAAGATTTGAGATGGTTGGGAAAGCTGAGATATACGCGTTGGTACACGCTATTATACCTCGAATTTGTTTGTGTAATATCGACAATATCATAATTAAATTTTTTGTTAAAATATCATCTGGTACATATGTGCAGGAAAGCCAAGTTTATTTAGGCGTGTTTCTATGTGAAGATGGGCATTGTCGAATTTTTGCAAACGGAAAGCAAGATTTTTGTCGCGAGGATATCATGGTAAATGGTTAACAACATTCAGTGCGACATCGCCATAGTGCAAACGAGCGAGTTTTTGGCGGACAATTAATAGGCCGCCATTCTTGAGAATCTGTCAAATTTCAACAATCTCTCCACCCATCTCGCAGTCGCTCGCATGGTCTTCTAACTGTGATGGGATATAATTATACACAGGTGTTTTCCATCAACCCATGCTTTTCTGATAACATATTGTTATTCTCTATAGGACCTTACTTTTGATGCAAAAGGGAATCAACAGTCATATCTCACAATGTAACGTGACTGCTTACCGTCACAGGATGAGCTCTGTCTAAGTACTATTACTCGAATAAGGTAGCGAGGAACAACAGCAAGAATACAGGCACATCAGGTGTAAAAAGGGTGTTTTAAGAAGTTCAAGCGCTCTGTGGATTACAGAGATCGTCTCTGACTGACGGGAGAAGTTGTACTAGAACCCAGCATTGTAGAGTCTTAGCTGCAACGTCTTACTAAATCCTGGTGGGTGTCTACAGAGTCAAATCACGTGGGCAAATTATATACACCCATTGTCACACCGCCAAGGATAGTATGAAGCATCTACCCATTTTGGAGAGGGGTTTAAATGAATCGGGGATAAATGACTTACTGAGGATCATCGCAGAAAAGTCGATTGGTTAGAGTAGCACTTTTACTAAAAGAATCTTCTCAAGAACCACAAAAATTTGACAGATGTTATCCGTGGGTTGGTGGAGAAAACTCTAGAAATTCTACTACACGACCGACAAAAAGCGAATGTTCGGCCCACCTCAGTAGCAGTTTGTTGACCATTGAATTGGCGCGTAAATATGCCGACATGCCATTGGCTGACCTAAAGTTCGCTGTATGGTTGTCCCCCCCCCCCCCCCGGCGACCAGATAGTTCTATTTCTGCCGATGTTTTAATGTGACGTAAAACTTTTCTCAACAAACTACTTCTTTCATATGCCTGACCATTCCGTCCTATTTTATAAATGTTCGAAAAAACTCTTTGGCCTTTTGTGTTAATATCTGAATAAGTGTTGAAAGTCCTGTGTGGCCTGTTTAATATCCGAATAAGTGTTTCGAAGCCTACGTGGCCTCTCCTTTTAATATCTGAGGGTTTGTATTCCACTTTGACCGTCTTAATATCCGAACATTGTTTTGAAGCCTGTTTGGCCTCTTGTGTTAATATCCGAGTGCCTCGAGGCTTCTTTAACCTTTTGTTTATTTCTTTCTTTTAATAGTTTTTCTCTTTCGGTTTTCATTTATTTTGCGACAGTCGTTTTCTTAGGTTTTCACTTAAATTCACGCATCTTAAGTGTTTCCTTCATTCGATTTTTTAAAATTCCTTGTGTTTTTGTTTTACTTGTTATTTTTTCCAATAGCCGTGAGTCCTCTTTGTCCTTTTTTATTAATTGTATTTGTGTCAATCGAAAACCGCTTCAAAACAAACTTTCTCAACTCTCAGCACTCTGTTGTCACAGAACTGTATTGTAATATTAATGTGATATACAGTAGTCACTGTGGTAAGGTTTAATATCTAAAACACAAGAAGTTTGGTTTTACACATGTAATTTCACATCAGAATATTTGAGGCAACTTCTCATGCCTACGATTGGAACCACGGCCCCGTCACAAGAGAGATAGCCATTCTAATCAAACGACTTGAGCACCAGCGGCGACTAATGATTATATTTTTGACGAGAAGACACCATTTTTAATCTGTACTCCACAAAATTTAGGGAGTCGCCTGCATCTTACCTCAAAAATGTTCTGTATGTTGCTTCAATTTTGCTTTTTGCGCGTTTCAGCTTTCGTAAGCTTTCCAATACTATGGTCACAATTTCGGACGTTTGATCTCCAGATCGATTACAAGCCTATTCCAGAGAGCGAGCGCGAATTCGAGTGAGTAATTTAGCTCCCCTGTTTTTTATGTTATATTCTCCTGTATGAAGTTCCGGCGTATTTCTTAAGGTGAGAAATATATCACTATTTTAGCATTTGAGACGGTAGAGTACTTTTGATTATTGAGTTTGTTATTTCGTAATGACGTTATTTTGAAGGGTAGAGGGACAGCCCGGCGGATGTATTCCAGTCAACTCATCTGACGGTGCTTTACCAGGTACCCCGATGTGTTTTATTACACTATTCGAAAATCTTTCTCGAGAACTTTTCATGCAACTCTTATTGCGCATTCATAACGACATTTTAGCACGCAACGGCATCGTCATGTTAGCTCAGTGGTACTGTCCCCACTCGCCGCAAACAGGGGGCTGCGGTTCGAGCGCCGCCTAATGTTTGTATCGTTTATATATTATTTTTTAATTAATTATCATTACTGGTTATTGTTTGCAATTATTTGTACATTATTTCTCATAGTAAATAGTAACGTAAAAGTGATCAGACTATGTGAGGATGGCATACAATGACAGATCGTCACTGTTGTATCTTATGTTCTGTTTTTGCATAATGGTCACCATGCAGTATCCTCACGATAGAATACGTGCTCGCGCTAGGATGGAGAACGTACAGAGGACGTTGCGCTTCGTCGACGGTTATCCTGTGGACACTCATGGACTTCGTTCATGCTATATCTCTTAAGGAAAACGCATACACGAAGCCAACATTGTCGACAGGGAAGGCGTTGCTTGGATGGATAAAAGAAACCAGCTTCTTCAAGGTCCTCGGGTGCTTGAAGGGGGCTCAGCAAGGACGCAGAACTCTCTCGGTGAGGTTACGACAGCCCGTAAAAGTCTCTGAATTGATTGTGTTATCGCCAAGAAATTTGCCAGGATAACTCATTAAATCTAATAAGGAACGCGAAATTGAATGCTATTGATCAACGGGCTCTTGCTACATCAGGAAATATCCGTAGAATAGCCTAAAAGACGTCTATAATCAGACTTACATTTGCTGAACTAGACGGTATACCTCATCAGAATCAAATTACATACACCTAAACAATTGTATACATTAAGCGTTATAAAGCCGAATATCTCAATTCTAAATATGTGGGCATCTACGATTCTAGTAGATGACAATCCCTGTGTCCACAATCCTCTAACCTTGTAAAAACTTGTGACAGAACCGATTGTTATATAATCTGTAATGGTATCCTCGGGCTCTATTTCGTGAGAGAATTGCGTTAATTGCGTCTGCGTCTTTATCCCTTTAGCTCCATTTCGATATTGCATCTTTCGTTCGCACCCTTCGTCTATGATCATGTAATACATACACGCCTGTGGTCAACCCATGTTGTTTTTATGACATCTGAGAGGTGCTCTTCCTCGAGCGCAGGTCCGACGATATCAAACATCGCTGTGTCATTGACATCTCGATGAAAGACATGTCCCGACTTCAGAGGATTTTAGCACTTTAATGATTGTTACATTTTATTCCATTTATTCTCCTTTTTTATCCCCATTAGATTTACATTTTACGTCCACTTTTAACTTACAGCCTGATTTTTGCGAACAAGTCGAGGTGAGCGAATGCCGGATTCGCTCTGCGGAGGGCTGGTCCATCAACGGTAACCGCATGTGTCACGATGGAGACGTCCTGGACCTACCCAACGGATATGACATCCATATGAAGTACGTCAGCACACCGGTACATATTTTATTACAACACCGAGCACAAAGGTGCATGTACACTATCAAATTATTATTGCCTGCAATCCTCCTTCAAATACGCATTGGAATGTGTGCTGTCAAAATTGCGAACAATATACGGTACAAACACCCCTATCGCTAGGTTTATAGAAGTCCTGTCCTATATGGTTTTATATGTACAGAATAGTACGAAATACACCACTATTTTACAGACACAGGCAATACATGTGTTACTGTATTCTGCCAAAATGTTTTATTTTAAATCACAAAAATCCAATCTATCTATATGTATATACGTATAATATTCTTCAGCGATGTAGGCAACATCGCATTCCCGCATTCATTGTTCTCTGTAGCGGATTGTCCGTTTGTTATTTCAGAGTGTGCGCGAACGCGTTAGACTATTTCTGCATCGATGACGTGATCGTGTCTGAAGCCCGAAGGGACAGAACGATATAAGAAATACCTAACGTACTAAAAGATGCGTCGAAGCGAATCTATCGTAATATAGTCCGTCTTATTTTGATTCATTCAATTACCGAAAGAATAAAAATCTTTGTTTAATTATAGTGGAAATTGCAAAACGGACGTTGAAGCAGTAGCAAACGTTGCAGACTATAAAGGTTATTGCATGCACTGTGAAAGTATTACCCTCTTTGGATTTAGGTTTTATTCACAAATCAATTCGTTGATTGACAATAAAAACAAGTACGTAGGCTTCGAGTAACAGCCACAACAATGTGAAATTGTGTATAATTATACTGCATGCTTTATTTCATTGATTAAAATGTGCAATAGAGAATCGTACAAAGAAAGCCACCAACGCGTAAAAATGTCGATTCATTTAGTTGTTAGTGAATGCAAAAGTCCAAGTAATAGTTCTGATAACAGTCAAGAAAATAGTCCAGATATGGTTACAGTAACGGTCCGCGAGTAGTATAACTGGCAGTAGGCCTGGTAGCATTCAATACCATGTTAAAGAAAATTTATTAGGCAACTCGGCATTAGGCATTAGGCAACAAATATATACAATAGAATTGCGAATGTTGATACTTATAGACATTACAATAAAGCAAATATTTGTATCACACAGTAGCTGTATATACATATATATATACATACAGATACATATATATACACATATGCGTACATAACATATCTATACATATATCTACACATAGACATACGCCTATATATACATTTATACACATCTACATCCACATTGTTTTGATTAGTTTGATTTTTTCTCAATTATATTGGATATTATTGTGAAGTATTTAGCCAATTTATTCAAACAGAAGCTATTTTTGGTATTCATTAATTGTATAAATTTCCACATGTTTGGTCTCGTGTAGTAGTAATTTTCAATAAATCGTTTTCTGAGAGCTTTGTAAGCCTGGCAAACTAGGGTAACATGGTATTCATCCTCTACATCCTGGAGACATCGATCACATTGCTTGGTGTACAGATGTCGTGGATGCCACACTGCACAGGGCTACATCAGCGATATTTTTGCGTCATTTGCCATCGTCTTTTATAAAACGAATATCGTAGTCTCCACATATTCCAACAGGATATCGCTCGGCCGCGCACAGCACGGATAAATCAAAACTCGATCAGAAAGTAGCAATATGAAACTATGCCTTGGCCTGTTTATAACCACGACCTTTCACCTATCGAACGTGCGTGAGATGGATTTGGTCGACGAGGGCACGAACGACAACCACCGCCATTAATAAGGACGAACTAAGAGATGCGCTGATTCAGAAAAGGGCGAACATTGACTATGATGGGTCTGAGAGGCTGATGGCGTCGATGCGTCAATGAATACAGGCTGTAATCGCTTCGGGTAGTGGATACACGAGTTACTGACTGTAGATTACCTAAAATACCGTCTGGCATAACATAATTCTTACAATATAGCATTTAGGCCGGACGTATTTTTAATGATATATATATATATATATATATATATGTCAGTAATCTTTATGTTTTCGTATTGAACTGTAATTCAACCGATTATATTCCATAAATGCATGATATTAATGTTCGGGGCCTCAACAAAAACATAATTCAGACGTAATTACGCGCAGGTATCCTTCTTCGACTGCGACGCCTGCACCGCCCGATCCATGCACTTAGAGAATTGCGTGGCGTCCCCAGCGCAATGCTGCAGCGACTGGATTACTGAAAACATAAATTATGTGCCGCTGGACAACGCCAAGACGTCGTTTCGTCGATAATGTTTCCTAATATTTCGGGAAACTACCGTATATACTCGCCTATAAGTCGGGGGTGGAGTTTGAGGGTGCAACCCCTTCTTCAGCCATTCACGGCGATCGGCCGCCATTATAATTTGGATGGGAAACTTACCCTATGTAAGGTACTATGTTGTATTTTAATAAATGTGACGAACGCAAAATGTGTTGATTTTATTTTTTTATTGTAGTAATAAAAGGCTTATAATATAAGAATACAATTCTAGCTGTCACAATAAACACGCGCAGAGTGCTACAATTAACAATAGTTAGAATCTGAAGGTACGTATCAGAATATTTTTACTGCCAAAAATTTTAAAATTTTTATTGACCCGCCTATAAGATGAGGGGTAGACTTTAAGGATTGAAACTTTGTCTTTAAAAACCATCTTATAGGCGAGTATACACGGTAATTTTATGCCAATAAAATTACTATAGCCATGCAGGTAATATAATAAAATTCATGTAGGTTAAATAATATTATTCATACAAATAAAAATATAATATACATACAAGCTGCAGTACTATTTAAATTACAAATTAAATTACTTTACCAATTAACCAAGTTAATTACCAAGTTTTAAAGTTAATTTAATATTGGAACAAGTGTTTTGAGGTCTATTTGGCCTCTTGTATTAATATCTAAGTCTCTGGTGGCCACTTTTTTCATTTCTTTCTGTTTTCGTCATTTTTTTGGTTTTTTATTGATTGCGTGACAATTGCTTTAGCTTTACATGTATCTCCCAGCATCAACATGTCCATATTAGATCAGAACTATCCAAGTGTTTTGATACCTCTTTGACCTTTCCTTTTTAGTCGTTTGGTTCGTTTCCTGTTTTTTTCGTTTATTTTTCCACACTTGTTTTTCTTAAGTTTTTATTTATATTCACGCATGTTGAGCGCTTCTTTCTTTATTTTTGTTTTTACTAGTTTACTTTTCTCCCAATAGTGAGGTTTATGAGGTGAGCGTCTTGAGGCCTCTCTGGCTTCTTGTTATCTAATGTTATTTGTAGTTATAAATATACACCACTCAACTTCTTAAAGATCACCTATATATAGTGTTGATACGAGTACTCGGGTACCCGGGTACTACTTGTGTACATAACTAATTAGTTATAAACTAAGTAATTTTGTCAGATACTCTGGTAATACGGTGATTTGAATGTATAACTGTTTGGCCTGAATTTACATTGAACTATCAGGGAAATATGCCATGACTGTACATCACCAATATGCTGATGACTGTACTATACAAAATGAAATGGCGTTGAAATAGTGTTGATAGTACGATGATTTCGCCATTTTAACAGTTGCTAGGTAAGGGAGTTCTCGTTACGGTACGTTCGAATTTCCATAACACCTAGAAACCTCCGTTAGCTTACAAATACGCATTCTTTTTTGTTTTAGCTAACTAATTCAACATTTGATTAGTGGTTAATAGTGAATAACAATTTTTTTCAATCACAATCTGAACTTGCACAAATATTACTGTCCACCCTTTATTAGCACGCACTACGACGGTCCTTGACCTGAGCAGCAAATCAACAAAAATGGCGACTACCAATGCTGCTGTCAATCAAATGGGTTTTCGAAAAATATTTATTTAAAAATATACAAAAAATGAAAACACAATTTATAGGGAATGAGGATATTTTTCTCTGTATATTAAGAAGATATTGAATTAAATTACAATAAATAAAGGTGGGCGTATTAGGAAGCCGTTTTTGAAAGCTATTTAACATATCTACAATTCATGACGAGTACTCAGGTACCCGCTCGTGATCGGTCCAGAAGTAACCGGGTATCAGTATCAGTACTCGTTACAACACTACCTATATATATATATATATATATATATATATATATATGGGT
>WURV02227300.1:0-10144 GCA_011762755.2 Epimenia babai | reverse complement strand
GGTGGTATAATATAAGATAGACATACACTGCAGTGTATTGTGTCGATATATTTTAGTTAATATATAGGCAGTGTATTCATCTTATTACTGTGAATTTCTCATTTAAAATCTCGGCTAGCGTTTGACATTCATGCATATTCTTCTTTGTGCATATTTTTGCTAATAAATACTTGTATCAGCAATTCGGCGTTCGTATAATCGATTAGTCGCTAAATTAAATTTACGGCGCACCTCAACGGCCCCGTCTCGGCCTATCCCGGCCGTGACATCTACACTAGATGTAATGAATGGCCGACTGTATTAACATGAAATAATGTCACTTTCCATCAGCATACCGTTTCTCCATATCTTCGAGTCGCTGGGCAAGGGTCACGCATCGCCTTTTCTTCGCTGGTCTTGGCTGACAGACATTGTGACTTAGGGTTAAGGTTAATCATGTGATGACAAGTGATCACTGTTTTCACAACTGATGTGTTGGTTGTGACAGTCAGCCACATCAAATCAAAAACCCCCTTTGTAATCAAACTACGAAAGTTACGTCGACCTGAATGTGCAGGCTGGTTTTAGGGTTCCGTTTGCCCCTAAAAATCTACAGATAGTATATTGACTACACCGGGGATCGAACGAGGCCTTATGTAATTCAAGTCTTCTAGGTTTACCTAATCCCGCGCAAGATGTTCGATCGCCCGCTCGCGTTGTGTAAACCTGCGTTGATATTAAATTACGCTGCAATGTAATGATATGTTGGGTGCACGAGCTCGCGATTAGAGAAGATTTCTCATCAGATAACGCTTTCGGGGATGACGTCGGATACATACCACGGGGTACTATTCATACGAATACCGGCTTATCACTGGACAGATAATTAGGTATGAGATCATTGCTGGATTTTAATTTATTACAATAGGCTGGGACTGCCACTTCGTCCGGTCCATTATTTGTCATTTACCTGTGGGAATCACGACAAAAGGAGTAGTGTTATAAGAAGGGGAAATACTTTAGTGAAAACCACAGAGTCTGGTCTGACGGTTGACTCATCACTTTCCGCCCGTGGTTCCTTATGTCTACATACAGCGTGCATGATACATACGACAAGCACTCCTCAAAATTTGTGATAGATAGAGATTAGTAACAATGAGACGTCGAGAAATGAATCCACACGGCGAGTACGTGATTCCATCACGATTGGGTTAGAGACGCGTCCGTCGTTTAATTATATTGATTCATCTTGTATTCTATGAAACCATTTTTCTCTTTGACCCTTCGAAATTTACCAAATTAATAATTTATATTGAATATTGTTTACTGATTGATGAGCGGTTTTCTGTACCACCCCAATAATATTCGAGTCAAATGTCAGAACAAAAGGGAGACAATCACGGCAAGAACGTGTAACGTATTCATATATCAATATATTTATTACGATCGCATCGCGCCGCAATGTATTATATATAAACTAGTGCCCCAAGTATTAGGGCAATTATTATTTGTTTCACAGCGTTCTGTTCCTAGTGATATCAGGTGACTGGATACAACGAAAGGTGATGGTAACACGCTTTTGACAAACTGGTTTGACACTGATTTCATTTTGTTTTTGTCTTTTCCGCTGCCTCATTTTCCCGCACTGTTTTATGACTTTTTTTTATCAGCTAGGCTCTCGCTCTGTCGATACCTTTTCGGCTTTCCTGTTTTAGCCCACCTGGGCTTGTGCTTAGTGAGCTTTTCTGATCGAAGTTCGTCCGTCCCTTGCGATGTTAACATTTTCTTAAATCTCCAGAACCGCTTATCGCAGAGGTCTGCCATTTGGCAGATATTGTCCTTGAGTTGGTCTCTTCTTGACGTGGTCATAGTATCGTCATCACAGCAAGGGAAGGTTCCTTATGTCGATGTTCGTATTTTTATTAATAAATCTTCTCGAGAGCCCTTCATCGCGGAGGTCCGCCATTCGGCAGATATTGTCCTAAGGTTAGTATCTTTCAGATTTATTCTTCAACATCTCCGCATGGAAGCAGAAAAGGGGGTGCTTTCTATCGACTCTTTATTTGAAAATCTTCAACTGCACGTCCACTTAGTGCAAAGGTCTGCCATTTTGCAAATACTGTCTGTGTAGATCTCATTCAAATTTGTTTAGGGCATCTCTAAGTAGGCAATTAGAGGTGATATCGGTCAAGGATTATCAGCAAATCTGTATTTTCTTGTTTTATGTATCTCAGTTGGCCTTTTTGGCCTCTTGTATTGGATGTCAGGCGTGTTGTCTGCTCGTTTTAATATCAAGATGGGCTGTTGTTTTATCCTCTCCTCTTTTTATGTGAGCTTCTTGAGGCCCCTTTGGCCTCTTGTTATCCTATGCACTATTTTATCATATTCTATCAACCTCCCCCTTCACCTTGTTTTCTCAACTAATCACGCTATCATTGTATACCTAGTCTATATTGTCTACAACACAACCATTCATCTTGATAGGCAAGACATGAATCGCCTACAGTAGTTTAACGTTAACTTTTGCCCAAAAATAATCAGTATTTTTCCTATCGGAATCGTTATCAATGCTAGTAGCTCTCGAACCAACCGCCCAAAACCAGAATATAGAGGCTATCAGAGATAATACATTTAACAAGGACGTTTACTTGGCTGACCATCAATATGACGCACAGTCATGCGCTGAAACATAGTCCATGTTCAACGCAGAGTGTTATCGTGAAAATGAAAAAATTTAGAAATTTAGAATGTAACATCATAGACATGAGACAAATGTCATTTCAATTGCTTATTATTGAAATTGATATCGCATTGATATCGACACCCGTGACCAGGCATGACTCGCTAAAATACCGAGACCTGTGTGGGAGATAGAATGCGTTTGTGTTTAATATCAGGCATGAAATCAAGCCACGTAACGCTTGAGCAGCTGATTATTTTTACATGATCTGCTAATGAGGTAGGACGGGCGTTAAAAGTCATGTGTATTACGTTTTTTTAGGTGCACGCATCACGAAAGAAGTTATCCGCTAGTCACTACGAACTTATATTACTATTATATAGCAACATCACGTACACATCAACGACTATTCCATGAGATAAATTGGTTAGGTTGAGGGATAATGTATTTGTCGAAGGAGAGGAGAGATGGGGAAGGGGGAGAGGGATTGAGGGAGGCGAAACGGGTAGGGCAAGGGAGAAATTACAATGCACTCGGATGGATAGAATGAAGTAATACACGGATAATAAAGGAGGAAGCAAAAACCGCCAGAGCAACTCTTAACTGTTAACGAAACAGATCGAAAAATGACGATACAGTCAACGAGGTAGTTATCTTTTGGAAGTTGATAAAGGTCAGGCTTGATAGCTCACATCGCGTGACTGTACAGGATCCGTGATTTGTCAGCTAAAATGTTTCCCATTTTTTAAAATGATCTATAAATCACAATTACTATGATAGGCCACTTAATTCTCGATTGTGCCTCCGACATTCTCGCGCAAAGTAAATCGACATTAGAAATAATTTTTATTTATTTCGCTATAAAAGATATTTAACAACAGTTTCAACTATATATCTCTGCTCCTTCTCTTCCTATTTCGAATAGTTTAGGTGTGTCTTCCCTCGTAGAATAGCATCGTCTGCACGGCCTCCACGACACGATTCGACAGAGTGAGTAATACTGCATTTAATCAGACATTATGTTTGTTATTGACACAACTCTCGACATTTAAAACTGCCATATACCAAGTTGTAACCCGTTTACTCGGCAACACGTGGTTGCAATTTCTCTTAACCTCGATATTGGCTAACAACGAATGATATCGGCGAAAAAATATCATGTTATTACTTTATTATTTACAAACTTTAACACTGCCTAAAGAGCAGCATATTTATTTCTAGATTCCTTTTATTATTGCCCAACTGCACAGAGAGATAGGCTCATAACAATATTCATCGTGATAAAATATCAACTGGCGTTAAGTGTAGCCTACGATGATGAAATTGACAGCGATAAAATATGGCGTCGTAAACTCTTTAATCAATATTACGTACACGTGTACCCTCCGACGTTTCGTATTGCGGTCGGGCTATTACTCCCGCGATAACTATAAAAGTAATTAATAATTACACGAAAGACACTTGTTTTACGATTCCGGGCTGACTCATTGCCTCTATTCGATGTCTCATGGAATGGCCCCCAAAACCGGGTCATGGATAATGGTTGCAGGTGGATTATACTACACCGGTTTCCGGTAGTGAGAGACTAGGCTTTTTTATTTGAAACTCATTGCATTCATATTTTTCACACAAACGTTTTTCGGTCTAATGCTGTTAACAAAACATCGTGAGCGGGAAGATTAATCCACGCAGTACGTATAACCACGGTATACTTGGGGAATATTAGAGGATGATATAGAGAGAGTGCATCGAAATAACCGACTTGAATAGCGAGAGACTACTTCCGGCGCAGAAGTGGTTCCCTGTACCGTATTCTTCGAGTTGCATCGGTGGTTTCTATTGAAACAGTTATTTTACCCCCAAAACCGGCCGCCAGTCGTTCGTGGTCAACTTTTGTGCAGTCTCGTGATTTGATAGAGTTGATTGAGAAAATGAGCTTTTACGGCCTGCCCTTTGAGAGAGATCACCAACCAGAGCGAGTAGCTTACTGTATTTAACCAAGAAAAATAAGACAATTGTAGAGTGTTTTCTGAAAAGGCACCTTCAAGTCAGCAATTACTCTATTTTCGCCGTTTGTGGAGATCATTCTATCACGGGTTCGTGATATTAAAACAGAATAAATTAATTTTGGGTAAAAACTAGTCACATATTTGAATTTTCGATAAAAACTAGTCATACAATCGATTTCTGATAAAAATTAGTCATACAATTTGTTAAGCTAAATTATTTTCACTTCGTTTAAGTAAAGATTAGCTAATAATTGCAGGTCCTTTCCGATTTGTACACTATTATTCATTTTAACGCTATTTCTGGTAATTTCATGACTAAATTGTAATACTACTATGATATACGTTTATGAGGCTAAGATATCTAGCCTCAATAATAAGTGGACGACTCTTTTAAGAAAGTATGCATTTCACGTCTTACTATGAAGATCATATGACGCTATTGTTACTTTTTATATCTACTCGTGCTAGTCTGCATAAGCCTTGTGCATTTCTATCGCAAAGGCTAAATTGTACCATATTTGATGATAGATTTGAGCATTATTCTTTCAGGCAAAACAGCTAAACAACACGATGAGACGGCATCTTAAGCGTTTTCCCAGATGAAATCAAGGGAAAAAGACGTGCATTCAGTCTCGGTTTCTCGGTTGTCAAAGCAGTGAGGTTTTGTCTGGCAAATGACGCAGAGAGGAATAGAAGTTACGACACCTTTTGTGACGAGCGACACTGAGGAACTCGCTTAGCTAGCTGAGCGTAAAAATAGAAAGTGATTTAGGAGGTAATCTGGATACAAATGATATGGATCCAGAGGGGGGGGGGGCGACATGCGCAGTGAGCTTTAACCATGGACAGGAAAAAAACACCAGATAGATATACCAAACTACTAGCGTTTCCTAAAAAAACAGTGGCACACCGGGAAATGGTTTAAAAACGAAAAGTGCACCCTGGAATTGGTGAAAAATGATAAATATGCAAATATGCACGAAAATATTCGTACCTGGATGTATAGGAGTATTTTTTCACTCTAAGTGGACCTATAAAGTAGGTCTGCAATAATGTTATATATATATACGAAATAAATATGGTATCCAACTGGCTCAAATATGAGAGTTGGGCCTATGTATCTTTTCAAACATTACATTTATTATTTATCTATTAGGGAAACGATACATGTATCAGCAAAGAAAACGAGACACCATCGGTATCATTGGGAAACGGAGACACAATAGCCACATGGACTCAAATGCTTGGTTCTACGTGTTAGAAAACAAGTAGCGGGCGAAATAATTGGGAGATATGCCCAGAAAACCCCATTCGTCGGATATTCCCCATCAGAGCAATAGGTTTTACTGCATTTCATTTCATATCAGTCAAATTGGGACCCGTTACTCAATCAGCAAAATCGAGCCCTGCACTATCCAGTTCTGCTGTAAAAACGAAAGCTGCGACCGTACGGCAGAGAGAGTGGGATACTGATGCAGCCTCTCCACTTGATGAGCCGAATATGCAATCTGAACCCGAATATACAGCTGACTACACAGGGGGGAGGGGTTTGAAAGAGTGACAAAACCGGGTTGACAGTCAAGCTGTTAAAATCACAGAGATGCCTCAATCTGTCCGATATGAAAGTTAATCAGTGTGATACTGGGCTCGGAAAAACGCGTGGTCTTATGATATTTAACAAATACAAGGTTTTGAGGGTAAAACAACTAGTTCAAATTTTACGCGGGATTACCACATTTTTATATATTAATTAGAGTGTGCGCGCGCGTGCGTTCCTGCGAGTGTGTGTTTGTGTGTGTGTGTGAAATTTATTTTTAACAATCCAAAATTGTGTGGCGTTAATGACAGTGCGATTGAATCTGAAATTTTAAAATTTCCCTTATTGATTTGATGTCTACGAGTTAACAAGCACAAGAGAGTTCAATAATACCATCAATGTCTTGGAAATTTCATTTAAGACCCTTTTGTGTCGATGACTATAGGATAACATTTTGGCACAAAGGGTTTGAGTACTTACATATGTCATGATTGTAGATCTGACAACTCTTTCCATGTATATAGAGTTATGTAATATACTGTATATAATACAATCATGTGATATATTCTGCAGAAATTTGACAAACATAAGTACATTATTTTTTATTATTTTTTACTTTCGTTAGACTTTTCTTAGTGTAGATGCACTAGATAATAAATGATATTAGTATCCATATAGTATGAAAAATTTGGGCAAGAAATTTAGTGTAATCGCCGTCGTCAAGGCATCAAGACATATAATTTGGTGCAGGGTAAATACTTCTGGTGTTTTATTATCGTATAGCGCATGAAAATATTAAGCTATTAAGTTTCCATAGTCGCTATTGCCCTTTATGTTAGTCCAGCGTAATGATCTAGCGTAATGATGTCAATTCACCCGATTGTAGAAGATGGCGTGCTGCAGTTGGTTGAAGACGCGACTCGAGTATAGCCTGCCAAAAAAGTGGGCATCCGAGCTGGGCAAGGTGCTCTGGGATGCATGGAAAATGGTAAGTTATCATTACAATGAACTTGAATAACGAACTCATGACAAGACATACGTAGATAAATTGTAATAATGCTTTAAATTGATATCACGTGACACCACTAGGTCAAAATAGTGAATGTTTGAGATCAAGATGATACGCGACAACGGAGTCCGACTCAACGATAGTAATCCCCATTTTGCAGGTGAATGCGTGCATGCAAGTGCAATTTTAGAATTGAAATCGTGGCGCAATGAAGAAGATAGTGTAGATATATAGTATTACGCTTCATCATGTACTTTATAGTGATCGATCAATCAGTACAGGTGCTACATGTGGTAGATTTTTTATATTTCGTATGCTTTTGCAGACGCTTATTTCGCTGTTTACGATGAACGTTGGTTTCATTAGCATCGTGATATGCGGGCGGCAGGGCAAGACGCAGCTCGACGGCGTATCACTTGCTGTATCAGTGAGTTTCTTATCGTGTTGGCAACATCTTTAAACCCTAAGACCACATGTCGCGTGATTTCAGTTAAAACATCGTAAAGCGTCTTAATCTGACTTACAGTAAACAACGTTAGTATTTACTAATTAATGTGGGCAGGAAAACAAGTTTTCTAATACGGGTCTGGAGGAATTGAGGCAGCATTTATCATTACATATGTATTTGTGCCATTAATTATAGACCGATTACACATGTATCCATATTCCAGACCACTTTTTGCCCTCTACAAAGCTTGCCTGCAATTGCGGTTGACAAAAAATTTATTAGCCATTCTTTATAAGGGTAGGGGTAAACACTCACCTTGAAAAACCTACCGAGCAAAGGTTGGCCTTCCATTTACATCTCTGGCTCCAAACATCAATAGGTTGGCTACATATGTCGCATACTCCGCCGAGTCTATAATGGTTAGTAGTTATTTACAATAGGATGACGACATAGAGAAGGTAAGCGACATAGAGACCATCCATAAAGTATACGAAGCACAGCGAACATCAGGGGTGAAAACCCTAACAGAACGACATTACAAGGGCGCCAGACTTTCACAGGCAAAGGTGCTCTCTGCCTGAAAAACACTACAGATATACTGGTTAGAGCAGGAATTGTGCCCGGGTCCCTTATTTTAAAAGTCAAACGCTGTAACCATACGCTAATTGCCCCCTTACGTGAATACATCTAACAACTGTCGACTTTTAATATCGTATTTCCTTCATGATAACTGGTAAATCTTGATCTCTTTTACTTCCACTGTAACAAGATTAAGCCTTTTCGTAATGACAGATTATATAAAATGAAAATTGTTTTGACATGTTTAGACAATGCTAAAAAGTCATGAGTATGTGTATGTGTAACATGCAGGGGATACCATCATTGTCTGGGCCGTTACTAGTTATTCAAAACGCTACCCTGTGGTCACGCAAAAATGGGTTTACCTCAGGTATACGGGATGGGGAACACTGTCGTGAAAAATCCACTAAGTCTGGGTAGACTGCTGACCTCGGTCCATCATAAATGCACAATAAAAACCTATACCTTTGATGGGACTCGAACCCACGACCTCCTGATCACTGCTCTGGTGCTCTGTTAACTGAGCTACAGGAGCAAGCTTTCTCCTGTGCATGTAGGCATTCAACACCGTTTTTTAGAACCACTAATGTTTAAAGTCCGTATATCATAGCCAGGCATATACACAGGTATCTGCAACAAGCATGATGATGACTATAAATATCAATGTTATGGTAATGGGGGTAGCCAATGTGGTTCTATAAGTAGCAGTAGAAACACAGAAAAACGTATACCTCTGATAGGACTCGAACCCACGACCTCCAGATAATCGTTTTGGTTTGTTAAGTAAATTAATGTGACTGTCTAAAATACCGCTTGTTTTCCTTGGACACAGTCGATCAACATCATCGGGCTGTGCATGTCGTGGGGATTGGGTAGTGCCTTTGACACTTTCTTCTCTCAGGTGCGTTTCAATTATTGAATCTCTCTCAATTGTATGTTAGGCTTTATAGAATACAGCGTCCGGATGTGGTTCAGCCTATCGGCGTGAAGCTGAAGAATCGTTCTCTCAAAAATTGGTCTTAATGTTGTTCTGGATTATTAGAATGAAATTTTATTGATTTATAGTACGCTTTTCACACATGGCTATCAGAGACATACGTGAATCTTAAAGAACGCTTTTATCACTATATGGAGTCACCTGTTGGACCCACGCATATGCCAATGTAATTTTCTTGGATAGGGGGGGGGGTATCAATAAAATTTGTTAGTCTCTATAAAAGACTTTGCCCCTACCCTTCAAACTATTTTATCAGACTAACACGTCAGCTCATCACCCGATAAAGCATAGTGTTTATGTGAATGCTTGTGATCAATGAAATTAGTTAGTATACCTAAGAGGCATTGCCCTTACCTCTTAAAAGGTCTTGATTTCTTTTGTCTTTTAAACCTCAATCTTCGTGAGCAAGCTGTTTTTTTACGAACCTGGCAATCCTCCGAGAGGTGAAATCAAATTGAAAATTTATTTGTTATGCACCACCATCGCTAGTGTTTATCTTCGTGAAGGTAGCAGAGATTTTGGTTTGCGTAACTAAAGTATTTACGCAATAATGCTGAGTGTCTGCAGGTCAAAACGTAAAACATTTAGTCGATGTAATTTTGCCGTGCGTTTCATAGAGTTTCAACGATAAGTAAAGTTGAATTCAGTCACTTTAATGGTACTCTAATAAGTCTGCAATATCATGTTCTAATATGTTAGAAGAGACTCAAGCTGTATAATCCGGAAATTGCCTTGGACTTCAGCGTACTGTCAGGATAGACTAGTCACTTACTGATAGTGTTTCACCTTCTTTCTTTAAGGCATTTGGTTCAACAGATAAGAAACGCGTCGGTGTGTACTTGCAGGCGGGTGGGTATTCATGCATTACTGTATTCACCTTATAGTTTTTGAGATGCCATCTATGAT
>WURV02227289.1:0-10144 GCA_011762755.2 Epimenia babai | reverse complement strand
ATCGTAAATATCAACGAGATGACATAGACACCAATCATTTATTAGCAGGTGGCATTGTTATGACCGAAGTCGCAGAAATGGGTCAGTAGGCGGGGCGCAATAGATCGCTCCCTTAGTTGGGAAAACACCGGAGTAAAAATCACCTGGCCTGAGCGAACAGTGACTTTGTCCATTACACTACTGGTTCCAAACTTGTACAGTGTCCACTAATGTCGCTCTTTCTGTGATAATTGGTGATTACCTACATTGAGATGAAAATAGCGAGGATGTAAGCGAACTGGTTTCGTCAATTTAGTGCTGTAGTAAACGGTGGCAAGTATCTGAACACGAAGTCACGTGCACTTTGGAAGGTGAAGAAGTGAGAGCTTTATGGCACCCGCTGTTCCGAAGTTTTTGTCCCCTATGATTGATGCAAACCTTTGGAAGCCGCGCAACTATCTCAAAAGTGCAGTATATGAATGTCCGAATTTAGTTACCCATAGCATTCTATGGGAAGTTTCTGTGTCAACCATATTGTAAAATCTAACAAGAAGAATGATTGAGGTTAAGACTAATAAAAGCTGTCCTGAGAAACAGCTTCACCTACTAGGGTGAAATAATTAGTTGTGGTGATATGCACGATATACATGCCTAGATAAATCATGTCACAGAAGATGGAAGAGAAATCAACATTAAGTAGAGGGTGCAAAGATAGAACTAATGAAGGTAACAAAAGAAAAGGCTAGATTGTACAATAAACTGTACTGGAGAGACCAAAGGTAAGGGCAGGCATGAAATGAGAGGATAACTACGAAGTCACAAAGGTAAGAATAATGACTATTTATAGTGGGAGAGATGAAATAGTTACAGGTAAACAAAGAAAATAAACGACGTTAGCTGTGAAAGAAAAGCTTTTACTAACGGATGTTGGTCTTGAATTTACTGCACCGTCCGCAACATGATTCATGGTTTGTGTAGCAATAATACGAATTGTACGGTTTGATAAACTTGCAGACCCTCGGTTTCCCTGATAGGTCTATGACTGGTGTGCCGAGTTTGTCGCCGTACTCGCATCCTGAAGAAGACATGCACTGTTTATGTTAGTTAAGATATTTGCTGGTTGGAGTCTCTTCACCGTAATTTGATATCATTTCTGTCTGTATTCACGTTCTGTTTACTAAAGTTAACGATCATGTGCCGAAATATCATATAGCTCCTGTCATATTAAAAAAGAGCACACTGTCAGCTATATAACCGCTAGCCCACTAGTCATTTTAGTGAGTTAAAATTGCCTTAAAACAAGTTTGGTGTATCAATCACGCTCAATCTTTTAAACTCGCAAGTCATGACGCGGAGTCAAGGTGTAAAGATGAGGAAACAATCTATTGGACGAACAAGTGCGTTCGATAAAATACGATAGCGTGATTGACATCCTAGCGATCCTATGCCACTGTACGGTCCAACCAATGAATGGAGATCGACCAGGACAAAGAATTAAGTTGAATGACTTGATTTAAAGATTAACAGATTCGTGCCTGCTACGTCGTCTCTCATTTTGCGGCGGAATGTATGAGAGTAAATTTACGTGCTGCGCTAACATGGCGATATATCGTCAGCATCTTAATATCACACACCGTAATACGGATGCCAGCACTGTAAAATGTGACTTATCCTCATCATACGCCTATAATATTTTGATCTTAAGTGTATATACTAATAACTCGCATTCACCTTTCTGCATGTCCCTGACACCTTCGCAGGATTTACAGCACGACCTTTGTACGTTTTTCCTATAACAGAGGCCTGACCGCTCAGCGACGGCTTCTTTGCACGAGGCGAATCTGAGGCTGAATTGGCTTGGATCGTCGCCGTACTCGCACCCAGCTGTGTTCATGTCAATTTTACTTATAGAGTGTATCAAACAAGGTGTGATATTTAGAAGTCAATCAATTAATCTACAGATTTTGCACATGTGATGACTGTTAAATATGTGTAATTGTTCGCTTAGCTGTCAAAGTCAGTAAACATGAGTACAACATACAACAGACAGTTTTTAATTGAGGTAGAAAAGTTGGGTAAGTCCCTAGTTGAGTTATAGAATAAAAAGTGGGATGTATATGAAAGGAATTGGGGTTTTTAGGCATGTTTTTTATAGGCTGATTACCGATGTACTCGTTGTGATAGGCCATCCTGGTCCCTTATACAAAGTTAGCCTATTAATGTGGTTAACAGGAAAATCTGATTAGCCACACTTATAAGGGTTGGGGGTAACATCTAGTGTGAAAAACCCACCGAGTCTTGGCAGACAATTGACCTTTTTCATTCACGCCATCGGTTTCAAGTGTCTACATACGAGCTACATATGTCACCTACTATGAAAGGTCAATGGTTATCAACAATGAGATGACGACATTACGCGTAGGTAAGCAACATAGAGAGCACATATAGAGCATCTGAAGCACAGCAAACGTCAGAGGGGAAAAGCCCCAACAGAACCACACTGCAGGGCCTACCCAGACCTCCATGGACAATGAGGTTTAAGGCGTTTTCAGCCCGAAAGAAGTACTAAAGTGAGTAGTAATGATGGGCACCATACGTCACTTTGGGGTACTATACGTCACTTCATGCGCAACCCTCCCACCACCAGATACCACCACACTCCCGGTACCCATCATTACTCCCGGGAGTATCGATACTCCCAGTCCCCGGTACCCATCGATACCTCCGGTACCCATCGATACCCACGACACCCATGATACCTAGTAATACCCAGATGTTTTGTTTAAATCACAGATCAGTGGTAGTAACTGGGACTTAACGGAAGTAACAGGTACCACCATCAATCACACCAAAAAACACCCGGAGCCCATCATTACTACTCTCGATACGCAAAAAAACCTGGAGGGTCCCAACGGTACCTACCCACGCAAAAAATATGTGTATAGATAACTACACATTTCTTATTTCATAGTGATGAAATGATTTTTCTGGATTTTTCTTGAGTGGTTTGAGACCGTAATACACGATATAAGATTTCTCCGAGATATCTTTTTCGTTTATGCTCGGTGGCGCCCAAGATGTAATCTCGTCACCGTTTTAAATCCAAAATCCCACCGTTACCTATCTTTGTTTTTATTTTTCTTGTACGTACTTTCTTGTAGGTACGTTAGTGATTATCATATCCTGGAAAATTCTGCGGTAGCCTCCAAACCTAAAAGTTCACCGACCGAATGTCTCACGTTCAATTGTGCTTGTAGTACACAGTACGTAAACACTTCCAGAGACTTGTTTATTCAAACAACACCAGTCCTGCTTGTGTCAAACCCGAATGCTGTGTAAAAATGAATCTTTTGTATTGATCTTTCACATCTTGTTTTATATAATTCATGCGGGTATATATTACAGGTGTCTCTTCTATTCTCTCCTCCTCGGAAACATCGAACGCAATTCGATATTTACCATCGTGATGATTTTTTGGTTCTACATTGTAGGGACCCTCGAGTTCCTTTCCGTCTGCCCCTATCATTTCACCAATATTTATAGCGAAACTTAATTCATGCAATTTCGTTAAGTGCGATTTAAAGGCTTTGTATCTGAAATCCATGTGAGTTGTTAAATTAAATTCCCTTAAAAGATTTTTGTAGGTCGGCTTATCATATTCACTTTTTTATAGAATTAATTTTTTTTCATTTGGTAATGTAATATTCAATTCGTATATTTTTCTGACAGTGTAATATACATGAAACTTCAGTAACCTATAAAATTCATGACATTAATATGATCGATATGCTCTTGCGAAGGTTTTTAAAATTCCATGACTTCACCCTGTGTATTCGATAATACGTACGGATCCCTGTCCGAATTCAATAAATCAAAACCTATTCCGCAACCAGTGGTAGCACAATAGAGAGCAACATTCAGTTGCTGATTGTAAAAGTTGAAATCGGGAGTGTTATTCCATAATAATACGGTTTTGTCTTCCCTCAATCTATTCAACATTCGTCATGACTATCGGGTTGTACGTACAAGATTTACCATTTGGAAACGTAAAATTGATGGGTGATAAACGTAATTCAACATCTCTGGATAGCATGAACTGCTTGTAATTTTTTATTAATAAATTGGATGGTCACATTTTCTTTATTATTAACATAATAATTTTAAGGAGTATACAACGGTGGTGCACTAGGGACGACGTCTAGTTTGTTTATATTGAAAGTGATATTCACCCTTGCGAAGATGGATTTTGACTGTTTAGCTTTTTTTGAAGTCCTCGAACAATTCCGAATCCGCTAATATCGATATTTTTTCATGTTTAACGACTTTAGTTAGAAGTTTTCCTTGTGCTAAATTTAGGCCAACAGATCAGCTGATTATCGTTACGATAGCAAACGGTATCGATAAAGCAAAGTTAATATTCGAAGCGGCAAGACCTATACTTGAGGCAGCCATTACAGTTCCAGTAACTTGACACGCTGAATTTATACCGTTGTGATATTGGAACCTGTCTTTATCTTCTTTCTACATTTATTGTACTTCTCAAATTCATCTCGCAAAAATTTTTGTATATCATTTATATCTCTTAACCGAAATTCCAGAGAGTTATCAGTCATCGGTGAAATATTCGGATATTACATCTTTTGAATTAGGCATTTTGTTATCTTTTATTTATAGTAATTATTTTTTATCATATTTTGCGGCATATATAGCACCAATCGCGAATAATTGGCCACTTTCACCAATAAAACTTCCCAATCCCTGGACAACTTCAGGGATAGCCTCTGTTAATTTTTCCAACACCGTTCAGAGCATTCTTAGCAATATTTTGCAACTGTTTTCCCGCTTTTGTTGTGAAGTTAGCGATGAGTGCGGCAATCGCTGCTATTGGTGTTATAGATTTGTTAACGTAACTATAGTATATATTTTTAACCGTTTTTTAAAATCTTTTTTTCTGCTCGATATCTTCGTCTTCGTTATCGTCTACCTCGTTTTCTTTATCGTTTACCTCGTTTTCGTCTACTTCCTTTTCTTCTTCGTCTACCCCATCATCTGCTAGACCGTCTTTTTCAATTACATTGTCCTCAAGTATTTCAGCCTCCATTGTATTTTATTAATAGTATATATTTTTTATTTCATATATAAAAAGAAAATGTCAAGACCAAATATAGTGAAAAATATACCAATATCTCAAAAGGAGATAGAAAAATATGAAGAATTAGCACAAAAACAAACTGAAAATCTGGAGTAAAGAGTTGAAACCAGCCGCGGTACATCTCGCTACAGGTGTAGTTTCAAATATCGTTCTATTAAAAGCAATGGGTGGAAATGAATTTGGGTCAGCTATTGGTGCCGCGGTAACTTCTAGTATAATAAGTGGGTTTTTAGAATATCAATATAAAATCGAACACCCAATTCCAAAAAATCATTAGTGGATCAGCTTGTTATACAGGTGTCGCAATGTTGGCAGGTGAAAGAGTACCGTTAAGAGAAGCGATAATACTAGGCGTCGGGACTTCTGTATTATCTGAAATTATTAGTAAATAATTATATATAGATAGATAAGCGCGCGGCGGGGTGAGCGGATCAAGTGAGATAAGCGAGCGAAACCCATATGCGTACAATATAACTGGGAAAGTCCGTAGATAAGCACACCATCACGCGACATACCTAAAGATTTCATTATGATGTCATTTTCAATTACCACCTGTTGTGCAATACACAATGATAATCTCCAAAACAAGATGGAGAAACTAAACGACAATATCTTTGTTAAACGACTTTGTTAATCAACGTTTTGAAAAAACTAAAGCTAGTCTCAAGTTATTTTATGACGATTTACTGACGTCAGCAATAATCGAAAATAAATATCAAATAGGCACGACTCGTCTACAAAGTATGTTTGAAGATGTTGAAGGTGTCGTAAAAGCTTACCAAGACCGGGATTTACTTCTATTTTAAGTCTAACACGATATTGAGACAACAGCTAAAGAGGAAAAAAACAGACCACGACGAGGACCACGACGATGATGTGTGTTTTCCAGCAAACAAGAAAAAGAAAACTATACATTGTGACTGTGTTGAAAACCATGATTTATCTAATGATTAAGAACTCTTGCTACATCTACGAACAAGTATCAGAGAAGTTAAGAAGATATTACTGTAAACGTCGTGAACGAAAAATTTGATTCAAATAACATGACAATTCTGGAGATGGAACAACGACTCCTGAGTAAAGCATGGAAGGTGGCTAAAGTTAACCAAGACAATTTATGGCACGCCTACAGCATTTTTTGCTTGTTTTGGGACAGAAATGCCCAAAGTGACGTCATTAGACCGTTGATACTGATAACTAGATTGGACATATCGGACATGTATACCGTTCATCGAGTTGCTGGGACAGAAATATCTCAAAGTGACGTCATTGCGTCGTTGATACTGATAATGAACTTGTGCTATTCGATAGTGGACATTTATACCATTCATCGAGTTGCTGGGACAGAAATATCTCAAAGTGACGTCATTGTGTAGTTAGATTACAAATATTCATTAAGATTTAATTTTTTCTACAGCATTAGTTTTTATCGAAGTCACAGTATGAATATCATCCATCGAGTTGCTGGGACAGAAATGTCCCAAAGTGACGTCACTGCATCGTTGATACTGATCGAGTTGTTGGGACTGAAATGTCTCCAAGTGGCGTCATTGCGTTGTTGGAGTAGGATGAATTACTAGAGTAAATAGTTAAGTAACTTGGGGTGCAGTGCCGAAGGTTTACAAGAGGTTTACCGAAGTTTACAAAAAGTTTACAAAAGTTTACAAAAAGTTCACAAGTCACAAAAAGTTTACAAGTTTACAAAAAGTTCACAAGTCACAAAATGTTCACAAAAGTTCACAGAAAGTTTACAAAAAGTTTACAAGTTTACAAAAAGTTTACAAAAAAGTTTACACGTTTACGAAAAGTTTACAAAAAGTTTACAAAAATATATACTGTTAATAAAATAATGTTGAACTATCTCGATTCATTAACAAAAAATATTATTTTTGGTCCTCGCAAGAAAAATAAACCTACGCGAGAACCACACCCTATGAAAAAGATGATGGAAAAAATTAAAAATCTTATTCATGAAAATAGACGGTTGTATACTGAACTAAAATATAATGAGCCTTCAGACCAAGACATATTACGAAATTTAGAAAACAACCATCCAGCTAGAAGTACAAAGGAATTATTGGCAAAAAAATTTACAAAATGTATAATAAACCTAATCATCCTAATAGTATAGACACGGGATTTTTTCAAAAAGCAACAGTCGCGTTATCTTAGGGTCGTGTAAAGCAAAAGTATCCCGACAAGATGCTATAAATATTTCTAATTGGGCGCGGGTTTTTGAACATACACCCGATGAAATATCGTATCTTGTAAGTTTACAACTCGCTGCTAAAGAATTCATCGATAATTATACAGCGGTAAAGTTTGATGAAGCTAAAAACAAAGCCCCAGGCCAGATCTTCAACAAAAAAGGAAGAGATATGATTGAAACTGAAGAAAAAATGAAGAATTTTTTTAAATTTCCTGATAATTATAAGGAATATCAATAAGTAATACAATAAAAGTAACGCAAAAAAGTTGGAGGAGATGGGTGTATAGAGAGAAGTATTATAAAGCTGTGGTAGGGAGTAACGATCCTGAATAGATACATATCAGCGAAATGTAGAAATCACCACCTATAAAACCAAGACCAAAAGCTAAAAGGGTACGAGCATCATCTATGATAACAAGCTCTAAAGCTAAAAGGGTACGAGCATCAGAAGAGGAATGGTCTTCTGTAGATTCTGATGAGGATAAAGCACCCATAGAAACAGGATCAAAAACACCAAGACCTACTATTGCAAAGGACCAAGGACAATCTGTTGCAATTACCCCCATAGAAACGAAATCAAAAACTAAAAATGTACCACCACCAGAAGGGAAAAGTCATTCTCAAAATTCTGATAAGGAAAAAGTAAAACGGTACAACTACCAAAAAGTAAAATCCGTGTTGTAGATTCTGATGAGGATAGAAAAACAAGATCAGAATATACGAATCTAGAAATTCCAGATGATATTATGTACGCACTGAAACCGGATAAGTATATGAAATGGAGAAATTGGTTTCTTAAAACAAAGAAGGCACTTGAACATGAACGTGAAAAATATCCGAATCTAGAATATCCGGATCTAAAAATTCCAGATGATATTATGAAGGAACCGTATCCGATTGTAAGGTTTGACAAAGCGGATAAATGGTGGAATGAAACAAAGAAAAAAATTTTACTTTCACGTGAACGTCAAGAAGGGGAAAGTCATTCCGTAGATTCTGATGCATACTGATAAGAATGTTTGGTGGTAAAAATTTCTAGAACAGTGGTCTGAAGAAAAAACAACAAAAATATGTGAAATAAAAATTAGGAAGAAATCAATTTTTTAATCTATTATTCTCTGATATTAAAACATCATATACTTCGTCGAATATATCAGCCACGGTATCATCCTTTTTTTCTTTACTTCGGTATTAGTCTTTTCCTGCTTAAACTCTGGGATATCCATTTTTTATTATTATTGAAATATAATTTTTATTGTGTTGGAAATCCTAGGAAGCCTGTTTTTGGTGCGATCTTGAGGTTCAATTTATCTACGGCGTTTTCTTCACCATTTACCGTGACTTTTTTCAAAAGTGTTTGTCCGACTTTTATACCACCACTCTTTTTGTCCTTCGTAATACTATCTTTACCTTTTATTATTTGATCTAACAATTCTCTCGCGTATGTCTGTGATAGTACGCTTTGAACACCTTTATCATCGGTTTCCAAGGCACCTTTAGTATAAATTTGTCTTTCAATGACATTCCATTGTAGGATGCAACCGCTTTATTTATCGCTGACTGTGCTATAGTATTGGTACCCCCAATCAAATCGGAAGTCTGTATAACAGCTTTTATTTCTCTAGGATTACCGTCTTCATCAAAATCCAAAAAGGATAGAGGTGCGACACTGGATGGGTCACCTAATTTTGCCAGTTGTGAGGTTTACGTTTACTCGTTTCTCCGTCATACTTTCACTTAATATATACAAAATAAAAAAGAACAATTGAATGATAAGAATATGATCAAAAGTACTTTTAGTCACAAGATATTCAAGGCCTTCTTCATCAAAGGAGCTGTCAGCATAGCACTTGCCACACACCAAAAAGGACTGGATATTGTTGTATCTTGTTTGTTCTCTAATTTATAATATCTAATGGCTTTATTAAGGTCTGAATCATGTTCATTCATATCATTAACCATTATAGAGAAAATGTTGTATTCGTGTAAATTTTTATCTCCATAAAAAACCTTTTTGATTTAAGATGCGTTCAGCAAACATCTCCATCATTATGAGCTGTTCGAAAAAACACGACGACGATGTGAATTTAAGATGCTTCTTAATTCGCGCTAATTCTGCCGGAAGATCTTCACATTCTTTCAATTCTTTAGCGCTCAATTTTTTGTAATCCTTACGCGCCGACTCGAATTCTTTGTAATAACCTTGTACTTGCCCCATTTTATAATATAGTAAAATATTTTTTCATGCCAGTATCCAACTATTGAATGACTTATCATATCCCAAACATTTCACGTAAATCTGTTTCTTTCCGTTCTTAATGCGTGACCTTAGAATTTTTTCGATTCTAAATATTTCTTGATCGGACTTTTGGAGTTCTGGCTCATAAAATGTACCTTGAATTTTCTAACCGTTCATATCTATAACTTTGTAAGTTGGCGGTGAAGTTTTCTGAATTTCTGAAACTATAAAGAGCTCTTCAGTCCAATTTGTCTGGTATCCTTTAGAAAATACACCCTTCTTTTTCGTAATTCAAACCCGGTCTCCAACCTTAAGTTTTGGCGATGTCTTTTCCGGAAGTGTTTTATACAGATTGTAAAACACATCTCCAGATTTTTGTCTAACGAGGCTTCAGCAGGAGTCATTAACAGTGCCATGCTTCCGTGTGTACAGTATGTAATACACACGGAAACTACAGGAAAATACGTTATATATCGAAAATGCTCAGAAAAGATTATTAGTGTGTATGATTAAATACACGTGTGGAGCCTGCTCTTTTATTAAACAACTGTCTCACATATCTAAG